>CAUEHI010000489.1:0-29050 GCA_958507055.1 Crioceris asparagi
ACCATCACCATCCACCATCACCATCACCATCACCATCACATCACCATCACCATCACCATCACCATCACCATCACCATCACCATCACCATCAACATCACCATCACCAGCACCATCACCTCACCTCACCATCACCATCACCATCACCATCACCATCAACATCCACATCAACATCAACATCAACATCACAACAACATCAACATCAACATCAACCATCAACACATCACCATCAACATCAACATCAACATCACCATCACACATCAACATCACCATCACCATCAACATCAACATCACCATCAACATCAACATCAACATCACCATCAACATCAACATCAACATCAACATCAACACATCAACATCACATCAACATCAACATCAACATCAACATCAACATCAACATCACATCAACATCAACATCAACATCAACATCAACATCACATCACATCACACAACATCAACATCAACACAACATCACCATCAACATCAACATCAACATCAACATCAACATCAACATCACCATCAACATCAACATCAACATCAACATCAACATCAACATCAACATCAACATCAACATCAACATCAACATCACATCAACATCAACATCAACATCACCATCACATCACATCACATCAACATCAACACAACATCACATCACCATCACATCAACATCACCATCACATCACCATCACCATCACCATCAACATCACATCACATCACCATCACATCACATCACCATCACCATCACCATCATCACATCACATCACATCACCATCACCATCACCATCACCATCACATCACCATCACCATCACCATCACCATCACCATCACCATCACCATCACCATCACATCACCATCACCATCACCATCACCATCACCATCACCATCACCATCACCATCACCATCACCATCACCATCACCATCACCATCACCATCACCATCACCATCACCATCACCATCACCATCACCATCACCATCACCATCACCATCACCATCACCATCACCATCACCATCACCATCACCATCACCATCACCATCACCATCACCATCACCATCACCATCACCATCACCATCACCATCACCATCACCATCACCATCACCATCACCATCACCATCACCATCACCATCACCATCACCATCACCATCACCATCACCATCACCATCACCATCACCATCACCATCACCATCACCATCACCATCACCATCACCATCACCATCACCATCACCATCACCATCACCATCACCATCACCATCACCATCACCATCACCATCACCATCACCATCACCATCACCATCACCATCACCATCACCATCACCATCACCATCACCATCACCATCACCATCACCATCACCATCACCATCACCATCACCATCACCATCACCATCACATCACCATCACCATCACCATCACCATCACCATCACCATCACCATCACCATCACCATCACCATCACCATCACCATCACCATCACCATCACCATCACCATCACCATCACCATCACCATCACCATCACCATCACCATCACCATCACCATCACCATCACCATCACCATCACCATCACCATCACCATCACCATCACCATCACCATCACCATCACCATCACCATCACCATCACCATCACCATCACCATCACCATCACCATCACCATCACCATCACCATCACCATCACCATCACCATCACCATCACCATCACCATCACCATCACCATCACCATCACCATCACCATCACCATCACCATCACCATCACCATCACCATCACCATCACCATCACCATCACCATCACCATCACCATCACCATCACCATCACCATCACCATCACCATCACCATCACCATCACCATCACCATCACCATCACCATCACCATCACCATCACCATCACCATCACCATCACCATCACCATCACCATCACCATCACCATCACCATCACCATCACCATCACCATCACCATCACCATCACCATCACCATCACCATCACCATCACCATCACCATCACCATCACCATCACCATCACCATCACCATCACCATCACCATCACCATCACCATCACCATCACCATCACCATCACCATCACCATCACCATCACCATCACCATCACCATCACCATCACCATCACCATCACCATCACCATCACCATCACCATCACCATCACCATCACCATCACCATCACCATCACCATCACCATCACCATCACCATCACCATCAACATCACCATCACCATCACCATCACCATCAACATCACCATCAACATCAACATCAACATCAACATCAACATCACATCAACATCAACATCAACATCACATCAACATCAACATCAACATCAACATCAACATCAACATCAACATCAACATCAACATCAACATCAACATCAACATCAACATCAACATCAACATCAACATCAACATCAACATCAACATCAACATCAACATCAACATCAACATCAACATCAACATCAACATCAACATCAACATCAACATCAACATCAACATCAACATCAACATCAACATCAACATCACATCAACATCAACATCAACATCAACATCACCATCAACATCAACATCAACATCACATCAACATCAACATCACCATCAACATCAACATCAACATCAACATCAACATCACATCACATCAACATCAACATCACATCAACATCACCATCACCATCACCATCACCATCACCATCACATCACCATCACCATCACCATCACCATCACCATCACCATCACCATCACCATCACCATCACCATCACCATCACCATCACCATCACCATCACCATCACCATCACCATCACCATCACCATCACCATCACCATCACCATCACCATCACCATCACCATCACCATCACCATCACCATCACCATCACCATCACCATCACCATCACCATCACCATCACCATCACCATCACCATCACCATCACCATCACCATCACCATCACCATCACCATCACCATCACCATCACCATCACCATCACCATCACCATCACCATCACCATCACCATCACCATCACCATCACCATCACCATCACCATCACCATCACCATCACCATCACCATCACCATCACCATCACCATCACCATCACCATCACCATCACCATCACCATCACCATCACCATCACCATCACCATCACCATCACCATCACCATCACCATCACCATCACCATCACCATCACCATCACCATCACCATCACCATCACCATCACCATCACCATCACCATCACCATCACCATCACCATCACCATCACCATCACCATCACCATCACCATCACCATCACCATCACCATCACCATCACCATCACCATCACCATCACCATCACCATCACCATCACCATCACCATCACCATCACCATCACCATCACCATCACCATCACCATCACCATCACCATCACCATCACCATCACCATCACCATCACCATCACCATCACCATCACCATCACCATCACCATCACCATCACCATCACCATCACCATCACCATCACCATCACCATCACCATCACCATCACCATCACCATCACCATCACCATCACCATCACCATCACCATCACCATCACCATCACCATCACCATCACCATCACCATCACCATCACCATCACCATCACCATCACCATCACCATCACCATCACCATCACCATCACCATCACCATCACCATCACCATCACCATCACCATCACCATCACCATCACCATCACCATCACCATCACCATCACCATCACCATCACCATCACCATCACCATCACCATCACCATCACCATCACCATCACCATCACCATCACCATCACCATCACCATCACCATCACCATCACCATCACCATCACCATCACCATCACCATCACCATCACCATCACCATCACCATCACCATCACCATCACCATCACCATCACCATCACCATCACCATCACCATCACCATCACCATCACCATCACCATCACCATCACCATCACCATCACCATCACCATCACCATCACCATCACCATCACCATCACCATCACCATCACCATCACCATCACCATCACCATCACCATCACCATCACCATCACCATCACCATCACCATCACCATCACCATCACCATCACCATCACCATCACCATCACCATCACCATCACCATCACCATCACCATCACCATCACCATCACCATCACCATCACCATCACCATCACCATCACCATCACCATCACCATCACCATCACCATCACCATCACCATCACCATCACCATCACCATCACCATCACCATCACCATCACCATCACCATCACCATCACCATCACCATCACACACCATCACCATCACATCACCATCACCATCACCATCACCATCACCATCACCATCACCATCACCATCACCATCACCATCACCATCACCATCACCATCACCATCACCATCACCATCACCATCACCATCACCATCACCATCACCATCACCATCACCATCACCATCACCATCACATCACCATCACCATCACCATCACCATCACCATCACCATCACCATCACCATCACCATCACCATCACCATCACCATCACCATCACCATCACCATCACCATCACCATCACCATCACCATCACCATCACCATCACCATCACCATCACCATCACCATCACCATCACCATCACCATCACCATCACCATCACCATCACCATCACCATCACCATCACCATCACCATCACCATCACCATCACCATCACCATCACCATCACCATCACCATCACCATCACCATCACCATCACCATCACCATCACCATCACCATCACCATCACCATCACCATCACCATCACCATCACCATCACCATCACCATCACCATCACCATCACCATCACCATCACCATCACCATCACCATCACCATCACCATCACCATCACCATCACCATCACCATCACCATCACCATCACCATCACCATCACCATCACCATCACCATCACCATCACCATCACCATCACCATCACCATCACCATCACCATCACCATCACCATCACCATCACCATCACCATCACCATCACCATCACCATCACCATCACCATCACCATCACCATCACCATCACCATCACCATCACCATCACCATCACCATCACCATCACCATCACCATCACCATCACCATCACCATCACCATCACCATCACCATCACCATCACCATCACCATCACCATCACCATCACCATCACCATCACCATCACCATCACCATCACCATCACCATCACCATCACCATCACCATCACCATCACCATCACCATCACCATCACCATCACCATCACCATCACCATCACCATCACCATCACCATCACCATCACCATCACCATCACCATCACCATCACCATCACCATCACCATCACCATCACCATCACCATCACCATCACCATCACCATCACCATCACCATCACCATCACCATCACCATCACCATCACCATCACCATCACCATCACCATCACCATCACCATCACCATCACCATCACCATCACCATCACCATCACCATCACCATCACCATCAACATCACCATCACCATCACCATCACCATCACCATCACCATCACCATCACCATCACCATCACCATCACCATCACCATCACCATCACCATCACCATCACCATCACCATCACCATCACCATCACCATCACCATCACCATCACCATCACCATCACCATCACCATCACCATCACCATCACCATTACCATCACCATCACCATCACCATCACCATCACCATCACCATCACCATCACCATCACCATCACCATCACCATCACCATCACCATCACCATCACCATCACCATCACCATCACCATCACCATCACCATCCACACCCATACCATTTCTTATGTTTCTTTGTATACGCATTTTGCTTTAATGGTACATTTTCATCAAGTGATTCTATCGCTTCTCACCGCCCCCAAAATTCCGTCCATGAAATTACTACTTGACGTATTATATTCATAACCCATAGTTCCACTAAATATGGACTAGCATTTCCAGTCACTCACCTGCTCACTTTAAGTGATAAAATTGTCACTACCTTACATACATACTTGAAATGAATGCACTATATTCCGTCTTGGAAAAGAAGATGAAATAAAATAGAAATAATATTTCATTTGAACTTTGATTCGTTTTTACGAACTTCATGTGTATATTTAACTATATGGTCAAGTTCTAAGGGTTCTATATGGGAGAAAAAATCAACTATGTTAGTGATCTGCAATATTTTTACACACACCAAACATACAAAAGTGCAATACGATCTATTTCTTAATATACAGGGTGTTTCAAATATATTCGCAGGACTTGAGGATGTGCTAGCTCGTCCAAAAATATGAAAAAAAGTTTACATTAACTTACCCTCTAAAATGCGCCATTTTCGAGATACAGGGCGTTGAAATTAAAAAAAAAACGTTTTTGCGACGATCTCCTGAACCGTTTATCGTACAAGTTTTGAGTCAGAAGAACATTGTTGTTAAGTCATGATTGGTGAAGATTTTGAAGGAGTAGTGGGGGGTTTTTCTCCACAATTTCTACGCTAATGGAAAAAGTACGGTTTTGGAACGCCCATTTGAAGCGCCAATGTTTTCTACACAATCTGACACAAAACTTAGCCTATTATGAGTGGAAAATGCTTACAAAAGCTGTTTACTGCAAGATAAACGATTCCAAGATATTCACAAAAAACATTTTTTTTCTTTCAATTTCAACACCCTGTATATCGAAAATGGTATATTCAGAGGATAAGTTAATATATTTTTTTTTTCATTTTTTTTGGACGAGCTATCACATCCTCAAGTGCTGCGCATATATTATAAAACATTTTGCATATTTAAACCTAATGAAAATAACTGCTAACACCGTATTAAGGAGACTTAGAAAGGCGTGGAGTATCTATAAAACCTATTATGAGTTGAAAAAGACATTGAACAACTTATGTTTCAACGTCATGGAAGGAATTTTGGGGGCGGTGAGAAGCGATAGAATCACTTGATGAAAATGTACCATTAAAGCAAAATGCGTATACAAAGAAACATAAGAAATGGTATGGGTGTGGAGCTCTTACTGAGCGTATGCGAAAGATTTGAGATTTTTTTGTCGAGTTTTGCAGAATATAGCTCTCACCTCCAAAAGTCTTAAATTGGGAATGTTTTTTGGGGATATGAAGTCGGTTAGCTGTCACCACAGTGTAGATAAACACAGTAGTCCAACGCAAGCCATTCCTTGATGTGGCCCGCCTTTGCCGCCGTGTCTCCCGTACCCACAGTATAAATATACCCAGTAGTCCAAATCAACGGCGGCCGCCTCAAATGATAGTTTCGGAGCATCATTTTTTGCGGTCGTCTGTTTGTCAAAGGCCACCGCGATTTCGTCAAAGGACACCGCGATTTCGTGTCTCCCGTTTGTAATTAAGGGAGACACGGCGGCAAAGGCGGGTCTGTGTTTATCTATACTGTGCCCGTACCTTAAGCTGATGCTCCGAAACTATCATCGAAGGCGGCCGCCGTTGAGATGGACTACAGCATATATATACTGTGGCTGTGGCTGTCACGAACTAACTTTAATTTTCAATAATCATATTAATTTTAAATACAAATATATATATATATATATATATATATATATATATATATATATATATATATATATATATATATATATATGGTCGATGGTACCTTAGACGTTTACGGAGAACGGGACATAGGATCGTTCTGAAAGTTTGGTTAAGTAATTGCTCTTAATCTATTTTATATAATAATATAATAATAATAATCTATTTAATATATTTTCAGCGATGCAGCGTTGCCGCTTATATAAGTATTACTGCGTTTTTGCATCTGTCCTCACTTTCTTGATATTTCCGCCCCACTTACCTACACCTATCTCTAACGGTTCCCGAGATATTAATTATTTTCCATATTTTGGATCAAAAACATAGCTCGAATTAAATGTTTATTTCTGCGTTATTGCAATTCCTAGGAAGCTGTAACTTTGTTAGTAGGTCATCGAGATAATGTTTATGGATTCTGAATAGAGAAATTTGTCCTGTGGATCATTCAAAATGTGTTTTTTAGTTGGAACACCCTGTATATTATGAAATATCCTGAAAGATGCCTAAATTTCCTTCGATTTGATGTATTATGTTCCTATACCAAAGTAGCCAGAATTCCGAGATAAGAGCAATTGTCTAAAAAAATCAAATTATATTTCTCATATTCATCTAGGTTGCTATTAAATGTCATTATAGTACATGACATAATGAAAATTTGACAATTAGTGCGTTATTAATAATACCTTTGAGTGTTTTTCAACGTAAGTGACTTGAGGTACTAATGATTGTTTTTTTATTCTTCATGGAAAATGAGAGGGAATTATAGCAAGAACGTGCAGAAAATTCAATGAAACGTACCCTGATTTACATCCAATGAACAAGAGGAAGTTTGTACGATTACAAAATAATTTCATTAATAATGGATCAAAATTAAAAGCGGAACGACATCTACCGAAACCTATAACCTCAGATGAAGACAACATAATAAATGTTTTGGCCTATTTCCGGGCTGATCCCCAAGCTTCCACTAGAAGTGCCGAATATGATTTAGGCTTGGATCGTGGGTCTGTTGGAAGGATCAACCATAATCATTACATGTGCCCGTACAAGTTTACTAAAGTTTGAACTCTTAAACCAGAATATCATCAAAGTAGGGTTCACTTTTGCGAAAGAATCATATTTCGCATCCAAGAAGATCCTGAATTCAAAAAAAAAATATCTAGACAGACGAATCAAAATATTCCAGAGAAGGAATTTTTAATAGAAGGAACGAGCATTTCTGGGCTGATCAAATCCAAATATTGTCAAGGAAATGGGATTTCAGGAGAAGTTTAGTTTCAAGTTTTCTTATTTACGATGAACCGTTGAATTCTGAGAAATATCTGGAAATTCTACGGTCATTTGTGAACGACTTGGACTTGGACAATCTGTCATTGGAAGAGTATCGTAGCAGTTGGTTTCAGCTGGATGGAGCACCGGCTCATTGCACTGGGGAAGTAACAACGGAGTTGTTTGAAATGTTCGACGATCGCTGGTTCAGACGTTTGGGTCCGTGGCATTGGCCTGCGAGATCAACCGATCTCGCGTCACTTGATTTTTTTCTTGTGGGGTCAAAAGTATACATGACACCAGTACACAGTAAACAAGATCTACGCCAACGAGTAATCAACTGCATTGAAGAACTAGATGCCAGTAAAATAAGGAGGCCTACAACTATATCTACAAATAAACGGACATTGAAATGTTTGAAAGCCAGTGGTCGGCATTTTGAAAACTTATTGTGAAGGTTTTCTAAATTTTAACAGATAATTAATGAAATTATTTTGTGATCGTACAAACTTCCGCTTGTTCATTGGATGTAAATCAGATTACGTTTCATTTAATTTTCTGCACGTTGTTGCGATAGTTTCTACACATTTTCCATGAAGAATAAACAATTTTATTAGAACTTCGTTTGTATTGTTATTTCATTCATTTCAAGTCACTTACGTTGAGAAATACTCAAAGGTATTATTAATAATGCACTAATTGTCAAATTTTCATTATGTTATGTACTATGATGACATTTAATATCAACCTAGATGAATATGAGAAATATAATTCGATTTTTTGAAAATTGATCTTATCTCGGAATTCTGGCTACTTAGGTATAGGAACATGATAATCAAATCGAAGGAAATTTAGGGATCTTTCAGGATATTTTATAATATAGGTACATGGTTTTCCATTTAGAAAAACTCATTTTTAAACATTTTTGTATCTAGCGTAACGATTTTTCTTTTCAGGGCTTGCCAAGAAATGAAATGCAATGTTACAGATTTTGAAGCATATTTGCGGAACATTGATAATGGTACCAACATTACCATTATTGTTGGGGACATGAATATAGATATACTAAAAAAAAATGTGAAATCGCGAATAACTACATACTGACTCTCTCATCCTTTGGATTGATAATAATTAATATCTCATAAAATATTAGCTATAAACATAAATTCATATTAATAAACTTATATTATTTTTCCATTTTGATCTGAGAAATAATTAAAATTACCTATAAACATTCCATAAGAAAAAACAAAGTTGTGTAGAGTTCCAACTATTTAGAAACACCCGGTATAATTGAAAATATTTTTATGTTGTAGAATGTTTAAAATACGATTGGGTTAGTTATAAACATTTTCTCATAATCTTTACAATAACCCCATAATCGTCCGAATACCTACGCACTACTGATCTCCCACCTTGTATTTCAATACCTGAAAGGTACCTAGATATTTACCAACAGCGGTCCGCGTCTAATTATAAAAAAGCTATATCGTGTGATCTGAACCAAAATTAAAAACCAAAAAAAATTATGCACGAGTAGACAATGTTAGAAGAAATATACCTAGGTATATGGGAAATATTAATAATAATTAATAATAATAATTATTAAGGCACAGCGTACGATCGCTCTGCCATCTCTTAGTCAATAGATGTATTAAATGTGATATATGTATAGGTCTCTGTTCTCTGCTACTGCTACCTCTAACTGATTGTTGCCATTTTGTTAGTGAGTATACGCTTGACAAATATTATTAATGCGTTAAAAATGTACCACTTTCGAATAAAAGCGAAGTAGTTTGCATGCTTTTCAAATAATAAATGATTTTATGATTTTATGATCATAATTAATTTGTTAGTTTCACTTAGGTATTTATCCGATATCTATATTACTGAGGTATTTAAAAACAGGTAAAATTTTAGCACCGACAACACCGTAGAGTCTTGAAAATAATAAATTGTGCAATCCGTCTACTTGGTTTTACATATATTGATAATATAAATATTACAGCCTTTTACAAGTTGAAAACGGTCTCAAATGATTACTTATCATTCTTAGATTGTATTATATACAATATCTCATCAATTTCAAGCCATATTTTTAAATTAATCGGGAAAAACCATTACGTGACCTTGAGAATCCAACATTTTTCTGTAAATAATGCATCTGTAGCCAGAAGTGAGAGATACCGCTCTCACCTCTGCAAACTACAGTTTGCATTGATGCTGATGGATGCACGCTGGTTGTTGATCTGCGATGTCAGCGTCTTGGTAGCGGGTTGAAGGTTCGTAACTCCTCCCTCCTTAGGACGAGAAAATAAGTGACTTATTTTTGAGTGGTTGGTCTGTATTTTCTTCCTCTTCTGTACGTCTCTGGCTAAGTATGGATTTCAGCTTCCTTCTCTTGATAATACATACTGCCATTATTACAGATACGATTAATATAGTAGATGATCCAATTATTGATGGAATTATGTATGTAGGTTCTTCGTTGATGATTGGTTTCAATTGGCTGGCTATTTCATTAATTCGGCCGATTTCTTCTAGGTTCAAATTTGTAATATTTATTGTTTTGAAAAATTGGTGGTTTTCAAAATCAGGGCTTGAAAGTTTTGGTAGAATGAGAGGTTCCCCTTTGCTAGAAGTATTACAATTTGAGAAAGTTTTCCCGTCTATATGGATTTCGCAGCTATGTGGGATCTTTAACAGTGTTGGTTTATAAATTTCAAAGTATTTATCAGAATTACATTTTGAAAAGATTATTTCTTTTTCAAATGGAGTAACTAGTAGGTCTTCATCTGTGAGATGTTCAATAGTCGTCTCGGTGAGTTTCACTTGAATGGTTCGACATTCTTGAGTAGGATTTCCATTTAGAATTTTTAGTGTACAATTATCTGCAGGCAAATGGTTTTCTTGACAGAAGTATTTGTCCTCGAGTTTAGGACATTCATGATGAATAAATTGTGTTTTTGATTCTGATCGTGCCAAATATGGGTATTTTGGAATAAATATTTGATGGTTTTGGATAACAGGATATAGGTGGTATAGGTTCAATGTAACGTTATTCAGTATTGGGACATGTAAGGCAAAGATAAGCTTATGATTCAAAAAATTAACTTGAGTTCCCAAAAACTGATAGTAAGTAAGAATATTTCTGAATTGTGGAATTTGATTTGAACTATATATTTTTTCGAGATATTTAAGCATTTCTTGAAGTTCAGAGCTGGATATTATTGAGTTGTGTAGGACATGAAGTTTGGAAAATACTATCGCATTTTCTATATTGTCCATGAAATTTATCAAACTTTGGCAATCCAAATTCATCTGAGAAATAATTGCTTGGAAATTCAAATATTCATCTATATTAGTAATCGTACCTTGAACAAATGTTTGGAATAGTTCAATTTGCTGAGATAATTTATTTTGATTTTCTATAAGTTTAAAGACACTATCATTGTAACTGTGAATCAATTTCTTCGATAATGATATCTGTAAATTACTCTCTTGAATAATACTTTTTGATTTTGTTGAAGTGTTTGGATAGCATTTTCGTATCTGATTCCATCGTCGGCGTCTAAAGTACCGAATATCCATTTGTCAATTTTACCTACAATATTAAATAAGCCTCTCTTGCTACGTCTCTGTGGGTAAAGATTATCATATTTTCTCTCAGCTGATTTGATGAGATAATTTGTTCTGAGTAACATGCTGTCGGCTAGGCCGTGATATGATATCATATTTCTGCTCATTGTTGAATTTACATTGTCAATGCTATTTTTAATTCTTTGAAATGTATCTTTTATGTTAATTATTTGGTCAATTATAGGTTGTAGATCGATATAGTGTAAAAATGTATGTTTTGTATAAATTAATTTAGCTTTTCCTAATTGGATAGGGAGTATGGGCTTGTCAACTGCTGTCATTTGTATGTCAGAGTCCAAACTATGAACTACTATTATCTGAAGAATCATGTTGAGGGTTGATATGACTTGATAACGGATCTTCATTATCTTCCTGTAACAAAGATTTTATATTGGTTGGTGGTTTTCTAGCAAGGTTTTTATGATAAGTTCCCTTGGGTGTTGTGAGTTTTAGTCTAGATTCGTCTATAATTTTCAATTTCTCGAATTTAGGTAATTTTTTATCTCTTGCTTTAGTTTTAATACAGGCGATTTTTTGATTGTCAAAATTAGGTGGATCGTTTCTAGCTTGGTTTAGTTTAGAGATTATTTTATCTTTTGTGTGTTCGTTGATTTGTTTTATGTTTTCGTAGATTTTCTTTGCTGTTTCTTTATGATTTTGTACATACTGTGAAATCACGAGATGATCATTTAAGTCATATGGGTTAATGTTATTGATATGTCCTTTTATAACTTCAAAAGGAGTAAATTTTGTGACGCTATGAATGCTATTGTTATATCCTAATATTGCCCGTTTTATTAATTGTTGTGTAGTGAAAGATTTATTTTCTTCTCTTAAGCATCTGAAGTGTTCTATTATAGTAGAATGGAATCGTTCGACAGGTGAGTTCGAATTACTATTCTTTGCTGTGGTGTAATGTAGTTCGATGCGATGTAGTTTACAAAAATTTTCAAGATCAAAATTCTTAAATTCGGTTCCTCGATCTGTTGTTATTTTTTCTGGAATTCCATGGTGAGATATAAAATCTATCAAATTATCAACTACAGCAACTCCTGTTAAGACTTTCATCGGATATGCTTGTCCATATCGTGAGAATGTATCAATTACCGTTAAAAATGCTTCATTTGAAATTTTAAATGTGTCCATATGTATATGTTCAAAGGGTTTTGAAGTCGTAGGTGTTAGGTTAAACTTAATGATGGGTGGTGTTCTATCATATTTATTTCTTAAGCAAATTTCGCAATTGTTAACGTATTGTTCTATGTCAGAGTTCATAGTCGGCCAGTAGTATAATTTACTAAGGGAAGCTTTCATTTCATTCATGCCTTTATGACATAATTTTCCCACATGGTAATAGTTCAGTTTATCGTTCTGTTCTTCCTGTGTTTCTACATCCGTTAGTATTTTAGTACACTGGATGAGTTTATACGTTGAATTCTTAAATGTTCTATGTACTACGGGTGGTAAAATATGGGATAATAAGGGGTTGTGGAAATATAGTGCGTACGTTTGCTTTGGGTTGAGGAAATTTTTGATAAATTCGGCTATGTGAAATTCGGTGTTATTTTTTGGTAGAGTTATATATGTTCTCGTGTTATTGAAAATTTTCTCTCTTCTAGATTGTGTTTCCGAGATGTCACCTATCGTTAAAAACAGTTGGTTTTTATAGATATTGAATGATCTCTCAGAAATTGGAATATCTAATACGGGATTTTCATGAGAAGTATGGGCAGTTTCCGTACTACTGTCAGTAGAGTGGGCTGTTTCTGTACTACTGTCATCTTCGATTAGTCCATCATTGGGCGGTATTATATAGTGATTAATTATATTTATCTTAGGTCTTGTTGGATTCGTATTTGCGTTGTCAATGTTAGTTGAGCATTCGCCTAAAATTTCAGTTATAGTTGAGTTGTCTAGTTGTGGAAGGGGGCCTATTCTATCTAATTCTCGCTGAACAATTTCATCGATATCACCTGTATTGTTATCTAGGGATGCTGTTTCGAGACCGTTATATTCATGTTGGGGTGGGTTTCGTGATAGAGCGTCTGCAGCTTCGTTTGATTTACCTTTCATATACTTGATGGTGTAATCATATTCTTCAAGCTGTAGTCGCCATCTAACAAGTTTTGAGTTTGCTTCTTTCATTGAGAATAGCCACTGAAGGGGTTTGTGGTCTGAATTAATAATAAATTTTGTACCAAATAAGTATGGTCTGAAGTATTTGCAACTCCATACAATTGCAAGCAGTTCTTTTTCGATAGTAGAATAGTTAATTTCTGAAGGATTTAAGGTTCTAGAAGCATAACAGATGGGATGGTTATTTTGAGAGAGAACAGCGCCAATTGCGTAGTTTGAGGCGTCTGTTGTGAGTTCGAAGGGCTTTTCGAAGTCGGGGTAAGCAAGGACTGGTTCTGAAATTAGTAAATTTTTGCATGTCTCGAAGCATTTAATAAATTCTCTTGAATGAATTATCTTGTTATCTTTTTTTAGGCAATTCGTTAGAGGTTTTGTTATTTTTGAAAAATTTCTTATAAATTTTCTGTAGTATCCTAGGAGTCCAAGAAATGACTTGATTTGCTTTTGGGTTTTTGGGATTGGAAATTTTCTAATTGCTTCTATCTTTTTTGGGTTTGGCTTAATACCATTCGGAGTAACTAGGTGACCTAAAAATTCAACTTCTTTTTTTAGAAATTCGCATTTGTCTAATTGTACTTTAAAGCCTGCATCTCGCAACTTATCAAATACTAATTTTAAATTTTGAATGTGTTCTTGTAACCCTGTACTGAATATAATTATGTCGTCCATATATACCATGCAAATTTTGTTTTGAAGATCCTTCAAAACTTCGTCCATTACGCGTTGAAATGTGGCGGGTGCGTTTTTCAGTCCAAACGGCATTCTTAAAAATTCGTAGTGACCGTGTTCGACGCTAAACGCTGTCTTTGCAATTGAGTCTTCGTTCATTTCTATCTGGTGGAATCCGCTAGCGAGGTCTAATATTGAAAAATATTGCGATCTTCCTAATTTGTCCAGTATGTCATTAATATTTGGGATGGGGTATCTGTCGTCTATTGTTTTGTTGTTTAGTTGTCTGTAGTCTACAACGAGTCTCCATTTTTGTTTGTTCGATGAATCTATTTTCTTAGGAACTATCCATATTGGTGATGAGAATGGGCTAGTAGATTTTCTAATAATTCCATTATCTAGCATATTTTTGATTTGTCTTTGTACTTCGTTCTTATGTACATGCGGATAGCGATAAGATTTCACGTGAATCGGCATTTCGTCTGTTGTGTTAATAGTATGTTTTGTTCGAGATGTAAAAGGTAATTTGTCATCAGTTTTGAAGAATACGTCGCTATACTGTTTGCAGAGTTTATGTATAGCTGTTCGTTCCTCAGAATTCATATGACACGTGTTAATGAACTTTTCTACGGATGTCTCTTTTAACAGCGATTCTCGGTTATTCTTGAAGTAATGGGATATTTGTTCGCAATTGAAAATTTCATATAGATTAGAATCAAATGATTTAACTGGTATGGGTTTATCAATTCTAACTGTTATCGATTTATCTGTCGGATTCTCGATTTCTATTGGAGCATATCCATCCTTAGCAATACTTAAAATTTGAGGAATGATTAATTCTCCTAAATTACCTTTATTTATTATTATTTCTCCTTCATATATGCTGACTGGAATATTTTTAATAGTTTTCTCATGAGCATCTAATGAAAAAGAAAAATTTACATCTGAAGGTTTCCTAAATTTAAAAGGGATTTCCACATATTCGTTACATAGCCTTTGATTTGTTAAATCGATGTTGAAATTCATATTGATTAAATCTGTGAGTCCTATAACTCCATCAAAATAATCGTGGAAGTCGAATAAAATGAAGTCTATTTCATAATGGCAATTAAATTCTTGAAAAGCCGGTATTAATGCTTTGTATCTGATTTTCTTACTTCCTATAGCAGTTTTAATTTCGGAGGGTGATTGATAAATTGTTTCTGGATAATATTTCTCAATAATGGAAGGTCTAATGATCGATTTAGAGCTTCCTGTGTCAATTAATAATTTTAATTTTGGATTTTTTATTTCTAAGTATGGAAGGGCATTACTTGATCAAATGTTTATTTCTATCAAGGATGTTGGTTTTGAGATGGGTCTTGGTAAAAATTTTCATGAAAATCTGTATTTTTGATAGAATCTGAGTTGTCGGACTGTATCTGTTGATTGGCGTAATTGTATTCTGCGTGTGTTTGTGAATGAGATTCATCTTGATGAATGTTTGGGTATTGATTATAATCTGATTCTTCGTATGTATCATCATCATATTCGTTAGAATATAATTCTTCAAAAGTGTATTTCGGGGAATTATTAAATTGACGATTAGTGAAGACTTGTTTTTGAAAATTTGGGCGATTCTGGAGTTGTCGTCGACTATTTATAGTAGGTGTTCTGGAGGTGGTGGACATTGGCTCTGGTTTCGGAAGTTGTGCCGGAGGAATTGGCTTTGGTGCAAATACATTACGTGGGGGTCCGAAAACTTCTCGATTAGTGAAATATCTCTTTTCTGGCTGAGGTAAGGGTTTGATATCTAGTGGTTGGTTAGGCCATATTTGATTTGTTTCGGTATATCTTTGATTGGAAAAGGGATTATTTGATGTTAAAAAATTTGTTTTAGTTGTTTGCGGGAACTGATTGAGTTGAAAATTTTGAGAGGTTTGAGGAAATATTTGTTGTCTTGGTTGGAGTGTGGGATTAAAGTGTGATGTCTGTTTATAATTAATTTGAAAATTACCGTATAATCTTTCAAAGTTTTCAAATTCATTCACATAAGCCATAGCATCTTCTAGAGATAATGGTTTTTTGACATGCATATTATTTTTCAAAATTCCGGTACATCCTGCAATAAAGGTATCTAAGGCAATTTTGTCGTAATGTTTAATATTCAATAGTTTCTCTGCTTGTGTCATATTTGTATCATTGCTTATTCTTTGAAAAATCTTACTACGTAATAATTGTAAACGGCTGCCAAAATTAAGGAGATGTTCGCTTTTCTGAGGTCTAGTTCTTGTTAATTCTTGAATTAAACATTCTATGTCCCTACGATCGGAGAAACATTGTATAAGCGCTGATTTGAGACTTTCCCAATTATTAAGCTCAACACGATTTCCTACCATAGCTTCAGCTTTACCTATTAATTTATCCTGAATGCAATCTATGATATGTTTATTTAATTCACGGTCATTAAATATACCATAAGAAGTTACTAATGTGTCACAACGATTTATAAATTTGTTCAAAGTATCGCTGTTACCATCATAAGGCTTGATATTATCAACTCTGGACTTGAAAAGGTCCCAGTTAACTGTTGGTACTGGTGTGGTCATTTTTATTTCTTTCTTAATATCTAATTCTGAACTATCTCTATCTATTCTACTTTGTGTTATTTGAAAATTATTCAATTGATCTGTTAATTCGTCCAATTCAGACATATACTTAATATATAATTATTTCTTTGTTCTTTCTTGAATAAAAAAAAAAATTGGTAACTAAGCTATCTTTTCTCAAGTCCTTAAACAGAGGGTTGGAAAAGGCAAGAAGGAATTTGGCACTTACAGTTTTTGACGACGGTTGTCCTGTAGTCTCCGCTCCTTCCTCGACTTTTTGTTGCTCGTTGATGGTCTACCAAGGGTCACAGGTTCTCCAAGAACTTCCAGGTTCTTGTGCGATGAAGAAGAAAAGGCTTCAAATCAGGAAAAAGATAATATCGACACCATGCGATACTTTTTCAGACTTCGCACATCCACTAAGACTGCGCCAGTTATATGTTTGTGACTCACAAGAGACTTTTTAAAAAAGATTTATTTAATTATGTAAATGATCTTATAACAACGAGATGATATGACAAAAAGCATCTTAAATCTATGTACAAATGTTTTTATAATATAATTATGCTGATGGATGCACGCTGGTTGTTGATCTGCGATGTCAGCGTCTTGGTAGCGGGTTGAAGGTTCGTAACTTCAACATCAACATCAACATCAACATCAACATCAACATCAACATCAACATCAACATCAACATCACTTCAATTCGAGCAGTCATACGAGACGGTTGTGTTTTTTGTCTCGTTTGGAGCTTCTCGGTACTGAATGTTTTGTTTTGCTTTGGTTTGAACTGTTTTGTTTTGATTTGATTTGTTGTGTTACCCGGTGCGTGTATACTATTTTGTGTTATTGACTTCGAACCAGCGTGTGATTTATCATTGTACGTGTGTTTTACTGACTGTAAAAATTTTGACCTGGTGTGCGTTAACATTGAACCAGTATTTAACTTGACCTACCGTGTGTGTGCAAACTTTTACTGTGTCATTGACTTTTATTTTTATTTACAAAAATTGAACTTTAACTTTAAAATGTCTGAATTTAAGTGTGATTCCTGCCAAACAATCGTCTCGGAAAAGGACAAATACAAACTTCGCTGCAGTGGAGAGTGTCGCCGGATTTTTTGTATGACCTGTACTGGGCTGGATAAGTCAACAACAAAAGTGCTCTACCACCAAAAGTTCCATAACATTCGATTTTTTTGTAATGTTTGTGACTCTCCTACCTTAAAATATCTTCACGACAGAATATCACAGGTACATAAATCGCAGATTTCTATAGAAAATGTTGAAGCTCTAGGAACATGCTTAAAGAAAAATAATGACCTGCTTCCAATATTCTCTGAAATGTACGACATTTTAAATACTCATGATGCCAAATGGAAAACGTTATACAAAAAGATAGATGAGATTCATAGTCAACAGACACGATTGGCGGAAATTACACCAGAATCTCTGTTCCATTCTATCAAGGAAATGAAACAGGATATTTTTAATCTGTCATCTATTTTAACGGACAATCAAGACGAATCTATTAAAGTTCAGATTCATGACTCATCAAAGGATGAGTTATTGAAGGAAATGGCCGATATGAAAAAAAGTATAAACCAAATAGCACACACGGTTGAAAAGTTGGCTGCCAATGATAAGCCAATTACTAGAAGTAACCCACCAATAGTGAAAAAGTCCGTTTCGACTCAAACCAACCATACGGATAACCAAAACACAGAGGTTTTGACTTCTCCAAAAGACATTACGCCCAGACCTCCCAAATCCTCCAATAAAGAAGAATGGCATTATGTGGTAGTGTCCAAAATCCCATCGACATATAGCGCTATCCTTCTTGCACACTATGCGAAGGAAAAACTTGGAACTACTGACTTTATTCGATGCTTTCCAATGCTGAAGAATAAGGACAGTTCGCACTCCGACTTCAAAGTTGGTGTGCAGAATAAAAGTCACCTAAAGCAGCTAAAAGACCCAAGGATGTGGCCGCTAGGCACTGAAATCGCAAAATCATCTTTAACACCCTTAAAGATTTCACCACCAGCGTCAAGTTTTTCGACCACCGGCTGTCATTTTATTCCAACCTCTGTAGACAGCCGTAGCCCAACACCACGCCCTGACTTAACACCTGTAAAAGCTAGGGAGATCAAATCTGTTAAGATTGGATCTGACAGGGAGGCTTTAGCTGCCTGTAAGTCTCTTGCGCAGGAAAATGTAGACTTTGTCATGGAAAAAAGTACAAGGAAAGATAGTTTGCTAAATATTGACCCGATGACTCCACCTATAGTGCGGCTGTCCCGTAATTCGGATACGGCTGATGGTCGTTATTTGTTGGCTAGACTGAGGGACTCTTCCTTATTAAAAGCTCTTCGGCTATTTCTAGCCTATCTCCATGACCAACCATCCAGTGTATGTTTTGAAGGGCACACCACCACCAGCATCAAATTAACTCTAGCTTCAGAGGGACTTCCTAGTGACGTGGACACCTTGCGTAAGTTGTATTATCGCTACCACAACGCATATGGTATTGGCTCAGCCGAAGTGGAAGCTGATATTGCTGCCTTCAGGTCTTTCTTTTCATCCGAGAAACTTCAACAGCTTCAGAAAATTAGGGAGAGTCATGGCAAATATTTTTCTACTGGCTCTCCAAAAAGGAATCAAAATCTTTAACTAAATTGACGCGAACAGAGGATCAAGCACCCTCTGTAAAATTGGACGATGGCAAGCTTAGTGTTTTTCTTATTAATATTCAGTCCTTAAGACACAAAACAGATGAATTATTTCTCTTATTAGAAGAACTTAATTTTCCAGAAATTATTGCCATAACTGAGCATTGGTTAAATGTTGATGAGCCTGTGTTTATCAAAAATTACGCTACAGTAACTAGATTTAATAGAAGTAATTTATCTCATGGAGGTACTATGATAATGTCTACAAATAGCGACTTTTCGGCTGTAACTAAATTCGATAAACTATTGTCTGAAAAAGTATTTGAATTTTCCATTGTCTATCATAATGCTTATAATCTTTATATAGTTTGTATTTACAGAACACCTGACGCTGACTTGCATATATTCAGTCAAAAATTACTGAGCTTGCTTGAATCCCTGCCTTTAAAAAGCAAGTTAATTTTATGTGGAGACCTTAATATTGACTTTTCCAATGTGTGTACTGCTCAAGAATCTCTTCAGTCCATTTTCGACTCTTTTGGCATAATCATGCATGTTAACTCACCAACCAGAATAACTAAAACTAGTTCTAGTACTATAGACTATGTCGTATCATCCTTCGATCCAAAATTCGTTGACTGTACTGTCCTTAATTCAGGTTTCTCGGATCATGAAGCAATACTAACAAAATTTTCGGCTAAATATAAGTGCAAAAATGCTTCGCGCAAATTATGCCGTATTTTTTCTGATAAAAATTTTCGTAATTTCAAGCACCTATGTCTAACAACAGACTGGTTTGTCCTATCTGACGATGTCAATATCGAATTTCCGAGATTTATAAACACATTATCTAACTTGGCATTCAAATCCTTTCCTCTTAGGCCTCTAAAAATCAAACAACATAAACCCTGGTCTACTAAAGGCTTACGTACATCTGCAAAGAACATGCGCTCACTATCCTACATAAAAAAATCATCGGACAGCGTCTTCTACCATGATTACGTAAAACGTTACAGAAAAATCTATCATAAGACTATAAAAGCTGCCAAGGACATTTATTATAATAGGAGGCTGGCCAATTCCGGTAATGTTGCTAAAGAAATGTGGTCTATTGTGAATGACTTAAGAAATAAGACCTCACCATCTAACACAATCTCTATTTCACCCGAGAACCTAAATAATTACTTTGTAGATGTAGCAAAACATTTAAAGAACACCATAACTCCTTCCGATGACCCCCTCTCATTTCTCCCTAAGGCTAATATGAATTTACACAGTTTCTTCTTTACACCCGTAGTATTAGCAGAGCTTAACAGTACAATTAATGACATTAAAAACAAATCTTCATCTGGGGCTGATGGGCTTACTCTGAAAATGTGCTCGAACCTGCCGGAATGCACATTGAATCATTTTATTACTTTAATTAACAAATCATTCCAATATGGAGTTTTTCCAAACTGTCTTAAGACGGCAATAATTGTTCCTCTGCATAAAGGAGGAGATAAAGATCAAGCTTCGAACTATCGCCCAATTGCACTCCTTCCCACATTATCAAAGATCATCGAAAGATTGGTTAAAAAAAGGCTTCTATCTTTTCTTTTTAAATATAATATACTCTCTACCTATCAATTTGGATTTTTAAGTAACAAATGCACAAATGATGCCATGTTTTCCCTCTTTAATAATGTATACTCAAACCTGATCAACCATCACTCTATAGCAACAATTTTCTGTGATTTCTCTAAGGCTTTTGATTGCGTAGATCATAATATATTAACTAATAAATTGGAGAACTACGGTTTCAGAGGAGTGTCCCTCGAATGGTTTAAGTCGTATCTCAACAGCAGGACTCAGATTGTGAGGGTTGATACGTCGATGTCTTCTTGCAAACCAATTGAATATGGAGTGCCTCAAGGTTCAGTACTGGGCCCTATTTTGTTTCTGCTTTTTATCAACGACATTGCTAGTCTTAACATTAGCGGTGAAATCTGCCTCTTTGCGGATGATACTAGTTTCACGTGGAGCAACCCGGATATTACGACACTTCATAGGACTGTATCTAGAGACTTAGTCACGATTAAATCTTGGTGCGATTCAAATCTCCTATGCCTCAATGTTTCTAAAACAAAAGTTTTATCATATAAAAGTACATTGCAATCTTTTGTACTTAATAACACCACTATTGAGGCCGTTGAAAATGGGACTTGCACATCGATGCTTTATCTAAAAGGTTATGTTCTGCCTGCTTTGCGCTGAGATCAGTTTCCAAGGAGCTCAACTTGTCTACTTCTAGAACAGTCTATTATGCCATTTTTGAGTCGCATCTCCGATACGCCCTTCCATTCTGGGGTACGTGTTGTGCAACTCAATATGAACGTATTTTTAAACTGCAGAAGAGAGCTGTTCGGTATTCACTGAGACTTAGCAGTAGGACTCACTGCCAGGATTACTTTAAAAAATTTAAAATATTAAATCTTCCGTCCCTATTCATATTTGAATCTGTATCCTTAATCCGCAAGCACGTATCTTCTATTCCAGAGAGGCCATCTCACAACTATCCGCTTAGAAACACGGAGCATGAACATTATCTGCCAACCCCTCGCTCAGAGTTGGTTAAAAGCTCTATACTGTACAATGCAAAAAAAATGCACAATCATCTACCATTTGAAATCAAATCCATAAGATCTTTTCCTGAATTTCGAAAGGTTTTGAAATCATACTTACTGGAGAGAGCCTTTTATGCAGTAAGCGATTTTTTTGTAAAAAATTGTTAATACTTAATATTAAGCTTCTTACACCCACTGGTTTAGTGAATATTATTTGATGTTTGATATCCTAAGGGTCTTTTGTAATGAAAAATCATCTGTCACACAAAATTAAATCTATAACGGCTTATCCCAGATTCAATTAAATACCTACTACCTAGGATAATGCCTTTTATGCAGTTAACGACTTCTTTCACTAAGGCACGTTTCTGCTCAGCTCACGCACTGGTTTATTGTTTATACAAAATTTGTTTTTGTTTTGTGATTTAGTTAGTGTTTACCTTCTGACTGAATTTACAGCTGTATGTTAACTTACTTTCTAACCGAATATACAGCTGTAGGTTTCATTCTGATACTATCTTATATTTTTACATCTCTATGATTTTTATATTTTTGTTTATATTATATAAATTTATTTAATTTTAATTAATTTTTAGTTTTGCCTTTGTTTTGTTTGTAGTGTTTGTTTTTGATATTTTTATTTTGCTTTGTCTACAAAATTTATATTTTTTCGACAATAAAGCATTTCTCTCTCTCTCTCTCTCTCTCATCAACATCAACATCAACATCAACATCAAAATCAACATCAAAATCAACATCAACATCAAAATCAACATCAACATCAACATCAACATCAACATCAACATCAACATCAACATCAACATCAACATCAACATCAACATCAACATCAACATCAACATCAACATCACATCAACATCAACATCAACATCAACATCAACATCAACATCAACATCAACATCAACATCAACATCAACATCAACATCAACATCAACATCAACATCACATCAACATCAACATCAACATCAACATCAACATCAACTTCAACATCAACATCAACATAAACATCAACATCAACATCAACATCAACATCAACATCAACATCACATCAACATCAACATCAACATCAACATCAACATCAACATCAACATCATCAACATCAACATCAACATCAACATCAACATCAACAAAACATCAACATCAACATCAACATCAACATCAACATCAACATCACATCAACATCAACATCAACATCAACATCAACATCAACATCAACATCAACATCAACATCACATCAACATCAACATCAACATCAACATCAACATCAACATCACATCAACATCAACATCAACATCAACATCAACATCAACACACATCAACATCAACATCAACATCAACTCAACATCAACATCAACATCAACATCAACATCAACATCAACATCAACATCACATCAACATCAACATCAACATCACATCAACATCAACATCAACATCAACATCAACATCAACATCACATCAACATCAACATCAACATCAACATCAACATCAACATCAACATCAACATCAATATCAACATCAACATCAACATCAACATCAACATCAACATCAACATCAACATCACATCAACATCAACATCAACATCAACATCAACATCAACATCAACATCAACATCACCATCAACATCAACATCAACATCAACATCAACATCAACATCAACATCAACATCAACATCAACATCAACATCAACATCAACATCACATCAACATCAACATCAACATCACATCAACATCACATCACATCAACATCAACATCAACATCAACATCAACATCAACATCAACATCAACATCAACATCAACATCAACATCACCATCACATCACCATCACCATCACCATCACCATCACCATCACCATCACCATCACCATCACCATCACCATCACCATCACCATCACATCACCATCACCATCACCATCACCATCACCATCACCATCACCATCACCATCACCATCACCATCACCATCACCATCACCATCACCATCACCATCACCATCACCATCACTCATCACCATCACCATCACCATCACCATCACCATCACCATCACCATCACCATCACCATCACCGATCACCATCACCATCACCATCACCATCACATCACATCACCATCACCATCACCATCACCATCACCATCACCATCACCATCACCATCACCATCACCATCACCATCACCATCACCATCACCATCACCATCACCATCACCATCACCATCACCATCACCATCACCATCACCATCACCATCACCATCACCATCACCATCACCATCACCATCACCATCACCATCACCATCACCATCACCATCACCATCACCATCACCATCACCATCACCATCACATCACCATCACCATCACCATCACCATCACCATCACCATCACCATCACCATCACCATCACCATCACCATCACCATCACCATCACCATCACCATCACCATCACCATCACCATCACCATCACCATCACATCACCATCACCATCACCATCACCATCACCATCACCATCACCATCACCATCACCATCACCATCACCATCACCATCACCATCACCATCACCATCACCATCACCATCACCATCACCATCACCATCACCATCACCATCACCATCACCATCACCATCACCATCACCATCACCATCACCATCACCATCACCATCACCATCACCATCACCATCACCATCACCATCACCATCACCATCACCATCACCATCACATCAACATCAACATCAACATCACATCAACATCAACATCAACATCAACATCAACATCAGCATCACATCAGCATCAGCATCACCATCAGCCATCACCATCACCATCACCATCACCATCACCATCACCATCACCATCACCATCACCATCACCATCACCATCACCATCACCATCACCATCACCATCACCATCACCATCACCATCACCATCACCATCACCATCACCATCACCATCACCATTCACCATCACCATCACCATCACCATCACCATCAACATCAACATCACATCACATCAACATCAACATCAACATCAACATCAACATCAACATCAGCATCAGCATCACCATCACCATCACCATCACATCACCATCACCATCACCATCACCATCACCATCACCATCACCATCACCATCACCATCACCTCACCATGCACCATCACCATCACCATCACCATCACCATCACCATCACCATCACCATCACCATCACCATCACCATCACCATCACCATCACCATCACATCACCATCACCATCACCATCACCATCACCATCACCATCACCATCACCATCACCTATCACCATCACCATCACCATCACCATCACCATCACCATCACCATCACCATCACCATCACCATCACCATCACCATCACCATCACCATCACCATCACCATCACCATCACCACACCATCACCATCACCATCACCATCACCATCACCATCACCATCACCATCACCATCACCATCACCATCACCATCACCATCACCATCACCATCACCATCACCATCACCATCACCATCACCATCACCATCACCATCACCATCACCATCACCATCACCATCACAATCATACATCACATCACCATCACCATCACCATCACCAATCACCATCACCATCACCATCACCATCACCATCACCATCACCATCACCATCACCATCACCATCACCATCACCATCACCATCACCATCACCATCACCATCACCATCACCATCACCATCACCATCACCATCACCATCACCATCACCATCACCATCACCATCACCATCACCATCACCATCACCATCACCATCACCATCACCATCACCATCACCATCACCATCACCATCACCATCACCATCACCATCACCATCACCATCACCATCACCATCACCATCACCATCACCATCACCATCACCATCACCATCACCCATCACCATCACCATCACCATCACCATCACCATCACCATCACCATCACCATCACCATCACCATCACCATCACCATCACCATCACCATCACCATCACCACACCATCACATCACCATCACCATCACCATCACCATCACCATCACCATCACATCACCATCACCATCACCATCACCATCACCATCACCATCACCATCACCATCACCATCACCATCACCATCACCATCACCATCACCATCACCATCACCATCACCATCACCATCACCATCACCATCACCATCACCATCACCATCACCATCACCATCACCATCACCATCACCATCACCATCACCATCACCATCACCATCACCATCACCATCACCATCACCATCACCATCACCATCACCATCACCATCACATCACCATCACCATCACCATCACCATCACCATCACCATCACCATCACATCATCCATCACCATCACCATCACCATCACCATCACCATCACCATCACCATCACCATCACCATCACCAACCATCACCATCACCATCACCATCACCATCACCATCACATCACCATCACCATCACCATCACCATCACCATCACCATCACCATCACCATCACCATCACCATCACCATCACCATCACCATCACCATCACCATCACCATCACCATCACCATCACCATCACCATCACCATCACCATCACCATCACCATCACCATCACCATCACCATCACCATCACCATCACCATCACCATCACCATCACCATCACCATCACCATCACCATCACCATCACCATCACATCACCATCACCATCACCATCACCACCATCACCATCACCATCACCATCACCATCACCATCACCATCACCATCACCATCACCATCACCATCACCATCACATCACCATCACCATCACCATCACCATCACCATCACCATCACCATCACCATCACCATCACCATCACCATCACCATCACCATCACCATCACCATCACCATCACCATCACCATCACCATCACCATCACCATCACCATCACCATCACCATCACCATCACCATCACCATCACCATCACCATCACCATCACCATCACCATCACCATCACCATCACCATCACCATCACCATCACCATCACCATCACCATCACCATCACCATCACCATCACCATCACCATCACCATCACCATCACCATCACCATCACCATCACCATCACCATCACATCACCATCACCATCACCATCACCATCACCATCACCATCACCATCACCATCACCATCACCATCACCATCACCATCACCATCACCATCACCATCACCATCACCATCACCATCACCATCACCATCACCATCACCATCACCATCACCATCACCATCACCATCACCATCACCATCACCATCACCATCACCATCACCATCACCATCACCATCACCATCACCATCACCATCACCATCACCATCACCATCACCATCACCATCACATCACCATCACCATCACCATCACCATCACCATCACCATCACCATCACCATCACCATCACCATCACCATCACCATCACCATCACCATCACCATCACCATCACCATCACCATCACCATCACCATCACCATCACCATCACCATCACCATCACCATCACCATCACCATCACCATCACCATCACCATCACCATCACCATCACCATCACCATCACCATCACCATCACCATCACCATCACCATCACCATCACCATCACCATCACCATCACCATCACCATCACCATCACCATCACCATCACCATCACCATCACCATCACCATTCACCATCACCATCACCATCACCATCACCATCACCATCACATCACCATCAGCACCATCACCATCACATACATCACATCAGCCATCACCATCACCATCACCATCACCATCAACATCACCATCACCATCACATCACCATCACCATCACCATCACCATCACCATCACCATCACCATCACCAATCATCACATCTACATCACCTATCATCATCACTATCATCATCACTGATCACATCACCATCCCATCACCATCACC
>CAUEHI010000490.1:0-77855 GCA_958507055.1 Crioceris asparagi
TTAATTCATACTTTTAGCTCATAACTTGGTCTAAAATGTCTGTTTTCAACATTTTATGACTAAATAAGTTATAATATGTCCAATCCACACATAAAAGTGCAGAAATTGAACAAAAACTTAAAATCGGAAAATAAGATTATTTATAATTTTTAGCTCTTTACTTGGTCTAAAATGTCTGTTTTCAGAATTTTATGACTAAATAAGTTATAATACGTCCAATTCACACATAAAAGTGCAGAAATTGAACAAAAACTTAAAATCGGAAATTTAGATTATTTCAAATTTTTAGCTCATAACATGGTCTAAAATGTCTGTTTTCAACATTTTATGACTAAATAAGTTATAATATGTCCAATCCACACATAAAAGTGCAGAATTTGAACAAAAACTTAAAATCGGAAAATAAGATTATTTATAATTTTTAGCTCTTTACTTGGTCTAAAATGTCTGTTTTCAGCATTTCATGAATAAATAAGTTATAATAGGTCCAATTCACTCATAAAAGTGCAGAAATTGAACAAAAACTTAAAATCGGAAAATAAGATTATCTCGTATTTTTAGTTCATAACTTGGTCTAATATGTCTGTTTTCAACATTTTATGACTAAATAATATATAATATGTCCTAACCACACATAAAAGTGCAGAAATTGAGCAATAACTTAAAATCGGAAAATAAGATTATTTCTAATATTTAGCTCTTAACTTGGTCTAAAATGTCTATTTTCAGAATTTTATGACTAAATAAGATATAATATGTCCAAATCACACATAAAAGTGCAGAAATTGAACAAAAACTTAAAATCGGAAAATAAGATTATTTCATATTTTTAGCTCATAACTTGGTCTAAAATGTCTGTTTTCGACATTTTATGACTAAATAAGTTATAATATGTCTGATCCTCACATAAAAGTGCAGAAATTGAACAAAAACTTGAAATCGGAAAATAAGATTATTTCTAATTTTTAGCTCATAACTTGGTCTAAAATGTCTGTTTTCGTCATTTATGACTAAATAAGTTATAATATGTCCAAATCACACAAAAAAGTGCAGAAATTGAACAAAAACTTAAAATCGGAAAATAAGATTATTTCATATTTTTAGCTCATAACTTGGTCTAAAATGTCTGTTTTCGACATCTTATGACTAAATAAGTTATAATATGTCTGATCCTCACATAAATGTGCAGAAATTGAACAAAAACTTGAAATCACAAAATAAGATTATTTCATATTTTTAGCTCATAACTTGGTCTAAAATGTCTGTTTTCGTCATTTTATGACTAAATAAGTTATAATATGTCCAAATCACACAAAAAAGTGCAGAAATTGAACAAAAACTTAAAATCGGAAAATAAAATTATCTCGTATTTTTAGTTCATAACTTGGTCTAATATGTCTGTTTTCAACATTTTATGACTAAATAATATATAATATGTCCTAACCACACATAAAAGTGCAGAAATTGAGCAAAAACTTAAAATCGGAAAATAAGATTATTTCTAATATTTAGCTCTTAACTTGGTCTAAAATGTCTATTTTCAGAATTTTATGACTAAATAAGTTATAATATGTCCAATTCACACATAAAAGTGCAGAAATTGAGCAAAAACTTAAAATCGGAAAATAAGATTATTTCTAATATTTAGCTCTTAACTTGGTCTAAAATGTCTATTTTCAGAATTTTATGACTAAATAAGTTATAATATGTCCAATCCACACATAAAAGTGCAGAATTTGAACAAAAACTTAAAATCGGAAAATAAGATTATTTATAATTTTTAGCTCTTTACTTGGTCTAAAATGTCTGTTTTCAGCATTTCATGAATAAATAAGTTATAATAGGTCCAATTCACTCATAAAAGTGCAGAAATTGAACAAAAACTTAAAATCGGAAAATAAGATTATCTCGTATTTTTAGTTCATAACTTGGTCTAATATGTCTGTTTTCAACATTTTATGACTAAATAATATATAATATGTCCTAACCACACATAAAAGTGCAGAAATTGAGCAATAACTTAAAATCGGAAAATAAGATTATTTCTAATATTTAGCTCTTAACTTGGTCTAAAATGTCTATTTTCAGAATTTTATGACTAAATAAGATATAATATGTCCAAATCACACATAAAAGTGCAGAAATTGAACAAAAACTTAAAATCGGAAAATAAGATTATTTCATATTTTTAGCTCATAACTTGGTCTAAAATGTCTGTTTTCGACATTTTATGACTAAATAAGTTATAATATGTCTGATCCTCACATAAAAGTGCAGAAATTGAACAAAACTTGAAATCGGAAAATAAGATTATTTCTAATTTTTAGCTCATAACTTGGTCTAAAATGTCTGTTTTCGTCATTTTATGACTAAATAAGTTATAATATGTCCAAATCACACAAAAAAGTGCAGAAATTGAACAAAAACTTAAAATCGGAAAATAAGATTATTTCATATTTTTAGCTCATAACTTGGTCTAAAATGTCTGTTTTCGACATCTTATGACTAAATAAGTTATAATATGTCTGATCCTCACATAAATGTGCAGAAATTGAACAAAAACTTGAAATCACAAAATAAGATTATTTCATATTTTTAGCTCATAACTTGGTCTAAAATGTCTGTTTTCGTCATTTTATGACTAAATAAGTTATAATATGTCCAAATCACACAAAAAAGTGCAGAAATTGAACAAAAACTTAAAATCGGAAAATAAAATTATCTCGTATTTTTAGTTCATAACTTGGTCTAATATGTCTGTTTTCAACATTTTATGACTAAATAATATATAATATGTCCTAACCACACATAAAAGTGCAGAAATTGAGCAAAAACTTAAAATCGGAAATAAGATTATTTCTAATATTTAGCTCTTAACTTGGTCTAAAATGTCTATTTTCAGAATTTTATGACTAAATAAGTTATAATATGTCCAATTCACACATAAAAGTGCAGAAATTGAGCAAAAACTTAAAATCGGAAAATAAGATTATTTCTAATATTTAGCTCTTAACTTGGTCTAAAATGTCTATTTTCAGAATTTTATGACTAAATAAGTTATAATAAGTCCAATTCACACATAAAAGTGCAGAAATTGAGCAAAAACTTAAAATCGGAAAATAAGATTATTTCTAATATTTAGCTCTTAACTTGGTCTAAAATGTCTATTTTCAGAATTTTATGACTAAATAAGTTATAATATGTCCAATTCACACATAAAAGTGCTGAAATTGAGCAAAAACTTAAAATCGGAAAATAAGATTATTTCTAATATTTAGCTCTTAACTTGGTCTAAAATGTCTATTTTCAGAATTTTATGACTAAATTAGATATAATATGTCCAAATCACACATAAAAGTGCAGAAATTGAACAAAAACTTAAAATCGGAAAATAAGATTATTTCATATTTTTAGCTCATAACTTGGTCTAAAATGTCTGTTTTCGACATCTTATGACTAAATAAGTTATAATATGTCTGATCCTCACATAAATGTGCAGAAATTGAACAAAAACTTGAAATCGGAAAATAAGATTATTTCATATATTTAGCTCATAACTTGGTCTAAAATGTCTGTTTTCGTCATTTTATGACTAAATAAGTTATAATATGTCCAAATCACACATAAAAGTGCAGAAATTGAACAAAAACTTAAAATCGGAAAATAAAATTATCTCGTATTTTTAGTTCATAACTTGGTCTAATATGTCTGTTTCCAACATTTTATGACTAAATAATATATAATATGTCCTAACCACACATAAAAGTGCAGAAATTGAGCAAAAACTTAAAATCGGAAAATAAGATTATTTCTAATATTTAGCTCTTAACTTGGTCTAAAATGTCTATTTTCAGAATTTTATGACTAAATAAGTTATAATATGTCAATTCACACATAAAAGTGCAGAAATTGAGCAAAAACTTAAAATCGGAATATAAGATTATTTCTAATATTTAGCTCTTAACTTGGTCTAAAATGTCTATTTTCAGAATTTTATGACTAAATAAGTTATAATAAGTCCAATTCACACATAAAAGTGCAGAAATTGAGCAAAAACTTAAAATCGGAAAATAAGATTATTTCTAATATTTAGCTCTTAACTTGGTCTAAAATGTCTATTTTCAGAATTTTATGACTAAATAAGTTATAATATGTCCAATTCACACATAAAAGTGCAGAAATTGAGCAAAAACTTAAAATCCGAAAATAAGATTATTTCTAATATTTAGCTCTTAACTTGGTCTAAAATGTCTATTTTCAGAATTTTATGACTAAATAAGATATAATATGTCCAAATCACACATAAAAGTGCAGAAATTGAACAAAAACTTAAAATCGGAAAATAAGATTATTTCATATTTTTAGCTCATAACTTGGTCTAAAATGTCTGTTTTCGACATCTTATGACTAAATAAGTTATAATAAGTCCAATTCACACATAAAAGTGCAGAAATTGAGCAAAAACTTAAAATCGGAAAATAAGATTATTTCATACTTTTTGCTCATAACATGGTCTAAAATGTCTATTTTCAGAATTTTATGACTAAATAAGTTATAATATGTCCAAATCACACATAAAAGTGCAGAAATTGAACAAAAACTTAAAATCGGAAAATAAGATTATTTCATATTTTTAGCCCATAAACTTGGTCTAATATGTCTGTTTTCAACATTTTATGACTAAACAATAAATAAAATGTCCAAACCAGACATAAAGGTGCAGAAATTGAGCAAAAACTTAAAATCGGAAAATAAGATTATTTCTAATATTTAACTCTTTACTTGGTCTAAAATGTCTGTTTTCAGAATTTTTTGACTAAATAAGTTATAATACGTCCAATTCACACATAAAAGAGCAGAAATTGAACAAAAACTTAAAATCGGAAATTTAGATTATTTCATATTTTTTGCTCATAACTTGGTCTAAAAGTTCTGTTTTCGACATTTTTTGACTAAATAAGTTATAATATGTCTAATCCTCACATAAAAGTGCAGAAATTGAAAAAAAAACTTGAAATCGGAAAATAAGATTATTTCTAATTTTTAGCTCATAACTCGGTCTAAAATGTCTATTTTCAGAGTTTTATCACTAAATAAGTTATAATATGTCCAATTCACACATAAAAGTGCAGAAATTGAAAAAAAACTTTAAATCGGAAAATAAGATTATTTCATACTTTTTGCTCATAACATGGTCTAAAATGTCTGTTTTCAACATTTTATGACTAAATAAGTTATAATATGTCCAATCCACACATAAAAGTGCAGAATTTGAACAAAAACTTAAAATCGGAAAATAAGATTATTTATAATTTTTAGCTCTTTACTTGGTCTAAAATGTCTGTTTTCAGCATTTCATGAATAAATAAGTTATAATAGGTCCAATTCACTCATAAAAGTGCAGAAATTGAACAAAAACTTAAAATCGGAAAATAAGATTATCTCGTATTTTTAGTTCATAACTTGGTCTAATATGTCTGTTTTCAACATTTTATGACTAAATAATATATAATATGTCCTAACCACACATAAAAGTGCAGAAATTGAGCAATAACTTAAAATCGGAAAATAAGATTATTTCTAATATTTAGCTCTTAACTTGGTCTAAAATGTCTATTTTCAGAATTTTATGACTAAATAAGATATAATATGTCCAAATCACACATAAAAGTGCAGAAATTGAACAAAAACTTAAGATCGGAAAATAAGATTATTTCATATTTTTAGCTCATAACTTGGTCTAAAATGTCTGTTTTCGACATTTTATGACTAAATAAGTTATAATATGTCTGATCCTCACATAAAAGTGCAGAAATTGAACAAAAACTTGAAATCGGAAAATAAGATTATTTCTAATTTTTAGCTCATAACTCGGTCTAAAATGTCTATTTTCAGAGTTTTATCACTAAAAAAGTTATAATATGTCCAATTCACACATAAAAGTGCAGAATTGAAAAAAAAAATTCAAATCGGAAAATAAGATTATTTCATACTTTTAGCTCATAACTTGGTCTAAAATAACTGTTTTCAACATTTTATGACTAAATAAGTTATAATATGTCCAATCCACACATAAAAGTGCAGAAATTGAACAAAAACGTAAAATCGGAAAGTAAGATTATTTATAATTTTTAGCTCTTTACTTGGTCTAAAATATCTGTTTTCAGCATTTCATGACTAAATAAGTTATAATAAGTCCAATTCACACATAAAAGTGCAGAAATTGAGCAAAAACTTAAAATCGGAAAATAAGATTATTTCTAATATTTAGCTCTTAACTTGGTCTAAAATGTCTATTTTCAGAATTTTATGACTAAATAAGATATAATAAGTCCAAATCACACATAAAAGTGCAGAAATTGAACAAAAACTTAAAATCGGAAAATAAGATTATTTCATATTTTTAGCTCATAACTTGGACTAAAATGTCTGTTTTCGACATTTTATGACTAAATAAGTTATAATATGTCTGATCCTCACATAAAAGTGCAGAAATTGAACAAAAACTTGAAATCGGAAAATAAGATTATTTCTAATTTTTAGCTCATAACTCGGTCTAAAATTTCTATTTTCAGAGTTTTATCACTAAAAAAGTTATAATATGTCCAATTCACACATAAAAGTGCAGAAATTGAAAAAAAAAATTCAAATCGGAAAATAAGATTATTTCATACTTTTAGCTCATAACTTGGTCTAAAATAACTGTTTTCAACATTTTATGACTAAATAAGTTATAATATGTCCAATCCACACATAAAAGTGCAGAAATTAAACAAAAACGTAAAATCGGAAAGTAAGATTATTTATAATTTTTAGCTCTTTACTTGGTCTAAAATATCTGTTTTCAGCATTTCATGACTAAATAAGTTATAATAAGTCCAATTCACACATAAAAGTGCAGAAATTGAGCAAAAACTTAAAATCGGAAAATAAGATTATTTCTAATATTTAGCTCTTAACTTGGTCTAAAATGTCTATTTTCAGAATTTTATGACTAAATAAGTTATAATATGTCCAATTCACACATAAAAGTGCAGAAATTGAGCAAAAACTTAAAATCGGAAAATAAGATTATTTCTAATATTTAGCTCTTAACTTGGTCTAAAATGTCTATTTTCAGAATTTTATGACTAAATAAGATATAATATGTCCAAATCACACATAAAAGTGCAGAAATTGAACAAAAACTTAAAATCGGAAAATAAGATTATTTCATATTTTTAGCTCATAACTTGGTCTAAAATGTCTGTTTTCGACATCTTATGACTAAATAAGTTATAATATGTCTGATCCTCACATAAATGTGCAGAAATTGAACAAAAACTTGAAATCGGAAAATAAGATTATTTCATATTTTTAGCTCATAACTTGGTCTAAAATGTCTGTTTTCGTCATTTTATGACTAAATAAGTTATAATATGTCCAAATCACACATAAAAGTGCAGAAATTGAACAAAAACTTAAAATCGGAAAATAAAATTATCTCGTATTTTTAGTTCATAACTTGGTCTAATATGTCTGTTTTCAACATTTTATGACTAAATAATATATAATATGTCCTAACCACACATAAAAGTGCAGAAATTGAGCAAAAACTTAAAATCGGAAAATAAGATTATTTCTAATATTTAGCTCTTAACTTGGTCTAAAATGTCTATTTTCAGAATTTTATGACTAAATAAGTTATAATATGTCCAATTCACACATAAAAGTGCAGAAATTGAGCAAAAACTTAAAATCGGAAAATAAGATTATTTCTAATATTTAGCTCTTAACTTGGTCTAAAATGTCTATTTTCAGAATTTTATGACTAAATAAGTTATAATAAGTCCAATTCACACATAAAAGTGCAGAAATTGAGCAAAAACTTAAAATCGGAAAATAAGATTATTTCTAATATTTAGCTCTTAACTTGGTCTAAAATGTCTATTTTCAGAATTTTATGACTAAATAAGTTATAATATGTCCAATTCACACATAAAAGTGCAGAAATTGAGCAAAAACTTAAAATCGGAAAATAAGATTATTTCTAATATTTAGCTCTTAACTTGGTCTAAAATGTCTATTTTCAGAATTTTATGACTAAATAAGTTATAATATGTCCAATTCACACATAAAAGTGCAGAAATTGAACAAAAACTTAAAATCGGAAAATAAAATTATCTCGTATTTTTAGTTCATAACTTGGTCTAATATGTCTGTTTTCTACATTTTATGACTAAATAATATATAATATGTCCTAACCACACATAAAAGTGCAGAAATTGAGCAAAAACTTAAAATCGGAAAATAAGATTATTTCTTATATTTAGCTCTTAACTTGGTCTAAAATGTCTATTTTCAGAATTTTATGACTAAATAAGTTATAATATGTCCAATTCACACATAAAAGTGCAGAAATTGAGCAAAAACTTAAAATCGGAAAATAAGATTATTTCTAATATTTAGCTCTCAACTTGGTCTAAAATGTCTATTTTCAGAATTTTATGACTAAATAAGTTATAATAAGTCCAATTCACACATAAAAGTGCAGAAATTGAGCAAAAACTTAAAATCGGAAAATAAGATTATTTCTAATATTTAGCTCTTAACTTGGTCTAAAATGTCTATTTTCAGAATTTTATGACTAAATAAGTTATAATATGTCCAATTCACACATAAAAGTGCAGAAATTGAGCAAAAACTTAAAATCGGAAAATAAGATTATTTCTAATATTTAGCTCTTAACTTGGTCTAAAATGTCTATTTTCAGAATTTTATGACTAAATAAGATATAATATGTCCAAATCACACATAAAAGTGCAGAAATTGAACAAAAACTTAAAATCGGAAAATAAGATTATTTCATATTTTTAGATCATAACTTGGTCTAAAATGTCTGTTTTCGACATCTTATGACTAAATAAGTTATAATATGTCTGATCCTCACATAAATGTGCAGAAATTGAACAAAAACTTGAAATCGGAAAATAAGATTATTTCATATTTTTAGCTCATAACTTGGTCTAAAATGTCTGTTTTCGTCATTTTATGACTAAATAAGTTATAATATGTCCAAATCACACATAAAAGTGCAGAAATTGAACAAAAACTTAAAATCGGAAAATAAGATTATTTCATATTTTTAGCTCATAAACTTGGTCTAATATGTCTGTTTTCAACATTTTATGACTAAACAATAAATAAAATGTCCAAACCAGACATAAAGGTGCAGAAATTGAGCAAAAACTTAAAATCGGAAAATAAGATTATTTCTAATATTTAACTCTTTACTTGGTCTAAAATGTCTGTTTTCAGAATTTTTTGACTAAATAAGTTATAATACGTCCAATTCACACATAAAAGAGCAGAAATTGAACAAAAACTTAAAATCGGAAATTGAGATTATTTCATATTTTTAGCTCATAACTTGGTCTAAAAGTTCTGTTTTCGACATTTTTTGACTAAATAAGTTATAATATGTCTAATCCTCACATAAAAGTGCAGAAATTGAAAAAAAAACTTGAAATCGGAAAATAAGATTATTTCTAATTTTTAGCTCATAACTCGGTCTAAAATGTCTATTTTCAGAGTTTTATCACTAAATAAGTTATAATATGTCCAATTCACACATAAAAGTGCAGAAATTGAAAAAAAACTTTAAATCGGAAAATAAGATTATTTCATACTTTTTGCTCATAACATGGTCTAAAATGTCTGTTTTCAACATTTTATGACTAAATAAGTTATAATATGTCCAATCCACACATAAAAGTGCAGAATTTGAACAAAAACTTAAAATCGGAAAATAAGATTATTTATAATTTTTAGCTCTTTACTTGGTCTAAAATGTCTGTTTTCAGCATTTCATGAATAAATAAGTTATAATAGGTCCAATTCACTCATAAAAGTGCAGAAATTGAACAAAAACTTAAAATCGGAAAATAAGATTATCTCGTATTTTTAGTTCATAACTTGGTCTAATATGTCTGTTTTCAACATTTTATGACTAAATAATATATAATATGTCCTAACCACACATAAAAGTGCAGAAATTGAGCAATAACTTAAAATCGGAAAATAAGATTATTTCTAATATTTAGCTCTTAACTTGGTCTAAAATGTCTATTTTCAGAATTTTATGACTAAATAAGATATAATATGTCCAAATCACACATAAAAGTGCAGAAATTGAACAAAAACTTAAAATCGGAAAATAAGATTATTTCATATTTTTAGCTCATAACTTGGTCTAAAATGTCTGTTTTCGACATTTTATGACTAAATAAGTTATAATATGTCTGATCCTCACATAAAAGTGCAGAAATTGAACAAAAACTTGAAATCGGAAAATAAGATTATTTCTAATTTTTAGCTCATAACTCGGTCTAAAATGTCTATTTTCAGAGTTTTATCACTAAAAAAGTTATAATATGTCCAATTCACACATAAAAGTGCAGAAATTGAAAAAAAAAATTCAAATCGGAAAATAAGATTATTTCATACTTTTAGCTCATAACTTGGTCTAAAATAACTGTTTTCAACATTTCATGACTAAATAAGTTATAATAAGTCCAATTCACACATAAAAGTGCAGAAATTGAGCAAAAACTTAAAATCGGAAAATAAGATTGTTTCTAATATTTAGCTCTTAACTTGGTCTAAAATGTCTATTTTCAGAATTTTATGACTAAATAAGTTATAATATGTCCAATTCACACATAAAAGTGCAGAAATTGAACAAAAACTTAAAATCGTAAAATAAAATTATCTCGTATTTTTAGTTCATAACTTGGTCTAATATGTCTGTTTTCAACATTTTATGACTAAATAATATATAATATGTCCTAACCACACATAAAAGTGCAGAAATTGAGCAAAAACTTAAAATCGGAAAATAAGATTATTTCTAATATTTAGCTCTTAACTTGGTCTAAAATGTCTATTTTCAGAATTTTATGACTAAATATGTTATAATATGTCCAAATCACACATAAAGGTGCAGAAATTGAACAAAAACTTAAAATCGAAAGATAAGACTATTTCATATTTTTCGCTCATAACTTGGTCTAAGATGTCTGTTTTCGACATTTTATGACTAAATAAGTTATAATATGTCTGATCCTCACATAAATGTGCAGAAATTGAACAAAAACTTGAAATAAGATTATTTCTAATTTTTAGCTCATAACTAGGTCTAAAATGTCTATTTTCAGAGTTTTATCAGTAAATAAGTTATATGTCCTAACCACACATAAAAGTGCAGAAATTGAGCAAAAACTTAAAATCGGAAAATAAGATTATTTCTAATATTTAGCTCTTAACTTGGTCTAAAATGTCTGTTTTCGACATTTTATGACTAAATAAGTTATAATATGTCCAATTCACACATAAAAGTGCAGAAATTGAACAAAAACATAAAATCGGAAAATATGATTATTTCATATTTTTAGCTCATAATTGGTCCAAAATGTCTGTTTTCGACATTTTATGACTAAATAAGTTATAATATGTCTAATCCTCACATAAAAGTGCAGAAATTGAACAAAAACTTGAAATCGGAAAATAAGATTTTTTCTAATTTTCAGCTCATAACTCGGTCTAAAATGTCTATTTTCAGAGTTTTATCACTAAATAAGTTATAATATGTCCAATCCACACATGAAAGTGCAGAAGTTGAACAAAAACTTAAAATCGGAAAATAAGATTATTTATAATTTTTAACACTTTACTTGGCCTGAAATGTCTGTTTTCAGCATTTCATGACTAAATAAGTTATAATATGTCCAATCCACACATACAAGTGCAGAAATTGAGCAAAAACTTAAAATCGGAAAATAAGATTTTTTCTAATATTTAGCTCTTAACTTGGTCTAAAATATCTATTTTCAGAATTTTATGACTAAATAAGTTATAATATTTCCAATTCACACATAAAAGTGCAGATATTGAACAAAAACTTAAAATCGGAGTATAAGATTATTTTTAATTTTTAGTTCTTTACTTGGTCTAAAATGTCTGTTTTCAGCATTTCATGACTATATAAGTTATAATAAGTCCAATTCACACATAAAAGTGCAGAAATTGAGCAAAAAATTAAAATCGGAAAATAAGATTAGTTCTAATATTTAGCTCTTAACTTGGTCTAAAATGTCTATTTTCAGAATTTTATGACTAAATAAGTTATAATAAGTCCAATTCACACATAAAAGTGCAGAAATTGAGCAAAAAATAAAAATCGGAAAATAAGATTAGTTCTAATATTTAGCTCTTAACTTGGTCTAAAATGTCTATTTTCAGAAAATTATGACAAAATAAGTTATAATACGTCCAATTCACACATAAAAGTGCAGAAATTGAACAAAAACTTAAAATCGGAAATTAAGATTATTTCAAATTTTTAGCACATAACTTGGTCTAAAATGTCTGTTTTCAACATTTTATGACTAAATAAGTTATAATATGTCCAATCCACACATAAAAGTGCAGAATTTGAACAAAAACTTAAAATCGGAAAATAAGATTATTTATAATTTTTAGCTCATTACTTGGTCTAAAATGTCTGTTTTCAGAATTTTATGACTAAATAAGTTATAATACGTCCAATTCACACATAAAAGTGCAGAAATTGAACAAAAACTTAAAATCGGAAATTAAGATTATTTCAACTTTTTAGGTCATATCTTGGTCTAAAATGTCTGTTTTCGACATTTTCTGACTAAATAAGTTATAATATGTCTAATCCTCACATAAAAGTGCAGAAATTGAAAAAAAAACTTGAAATCGGAAAATAAGATTATTTCTAATTTTTAGCTCATAACTCGGTCTAAAATGTCTATTTTCAGAGTTTTATCACTAAATAAGTTATAATATGTCCAATTCACACATAAAAGTGCAGAAATTAAAAAACTTTAAATCGGAAAATAAGATTATTTCATACTTTTTGCTCATAACTTGGTCTAATATGTCTGTTTTCAACATTTTATGACGAAATAAGTTATAATATGTCCAATCCACACATAAAAGTGCAGAAATTGAACAAAAACTTAAAATCGGAAAATAAGATTATTTATAATTTTTAGCTCTTTACTTGGTCTAAAATGTCTGTTTTCAGCATTTCATGAATAAATAAGTTTTAATAGGTCCAATTCACTCATAAAAGTGCAGAAATGGAGCAAAAACTTAAAATCGGAAAATAAGATTATTTCTAATATCTAGCTCTTAACTTGGTCTAAAATGTCTATTTTCAGAATTTTATGACTAAATAAGTTATAATATCTCCAATTCACACATAAAAGTGCAGAAATTGAACAAAAACTTAAAATCGGAAAATAAGATTATTTCATATTTTTAACTCATAACTTGGTCTAAAATGTCTGTTTTCGACATTTTATGACTAAATAAGTTATAATATGTCACATCCTCACATAAAAGTGCAGAAATTGAACAAAAACTTGAAATTGGAAAATAAGATTATTTCTATCTTTTAGCTCATAACTTAGTCTAATATGTCTGTTTTCAACATTTTATGACTAAATAATATATATGTCCAAACCACACTTAAAAGTGCAGAAATTGAGCAAAAACTTAAAATCGGAAAATAAGATTATTTCTAATATTTTAACTTGGTCTAAAATGTCTATTTTCAGAATTTTATTACTAAATAAGTTATAATATGTCCAATTCACACATAAAAGTGCAGAAAGTGAACAAAAACTTAAAATCGGAAATTGAGATTATTTCATATTTTTAGCTCATAACTTGGTCTAAAAGTTCTGTTTTCGACATTTTTTGACGAAATAAGTTATAATATGTCTAATCCTCACATAAAAGTGCAGAAATTGAAAAAAAAACTTGAAATCGGAAAATAAGATTATTTCTAATTTTTAGCTCATAACTCGGTCTAAAATGTCTATTTTCAGAGTTTTATCACTAAATAAGTTATAATATGTCTAATTCACACATAAAAGTGCAGAAATTGAAAAAAAACTTTAAATCGGAAAATAAGATTATTTCTTACTTTTTGCTCATAACATGGTCTTAAATGTCTGTTTTCAACATTTTATGACAAAATAAGTTATAATATGTCCAATCCACACATAAAAGTGCAGAAATTGAACAAAAACTTAAAATCGGCAAATAAGATTATTTCATATTTTTAGCTCATAACTTGGTCTATTATGTCTGTTTTCAACATTTTATGACCAAATAATATATAATATGTCCAAACCACACATAAAAGTGCAGAAATTGAGAAAAAACTTAAAATCGGAAAATAAGATTATTTCTAATATTTAGCTCTTAACTTGGTCTAAAATGTCTATTTTCAGAATTTTATGACTAAATAAGTTATAATATGTCCAATTCACACATAAAAGTGCAGAAATTGAACAAAAAGTGAAAATCGGAAAATAAGATTATTTCATACTTTTAGCTCATAACTTGGTCTAAAATGTCTGTTTTCAACATTTTATGACTAAATAAATTATAATATGTCCAATTCACACATAAAAGTGCAGAAATTGAACAAAAACTTAAAATCGGAAAATAAGATTATTTATAATTTTTAGCTCTTTACATGGTCTAAATTGTCTGTTTTCAGCATTTCATGACTAAATAAGTTATAATAAGTCCAATTCACTCTTAAAAATGCAGAAATTGAGCAAAAACTTAAAATCGGAAAATAAGATTATTTCTAATATCTAGCTCTTAACTTGGTCTAAAATGCCTGTTTTCAACATTTTATGACTAAATAATATATAATATGTCCAAACCAAACATAAAATTGCAGAAATTGAACAAAAACTTAAAATCGGAAAATATGATTATTTCATATTTTTAGCTCATAACTTGGTCTAAAATGTCTGTTTTCGACATTCTATGACTAAATAAGTTATAATATGTCCAATCCACACATAAAAGTGCAGAAATTGAGCAAAAACTTAAAATCGGAAAAAAAGATTATTTCTAATATTTAGCTCTTAACTTGGTCTAAAATATCTATTTTCAGAATTTTATGTCTAAATAAGTTATAATATGTCCAATTCACACATAAAAGTGCAGAAATTGAACAAAAACTTAAAATCGGAGAATAAGATTATTTATAATTTTTAGCTCTTTACTTGGTCTAAAATGTCTATTTTCAGAATTCTATGATTAAATAAGTTATAATATGTCCAATTCACACATAAAAGTGCAGAAATTGAACAAAAACTTAAAATCGGAAAAAAAGATTATTTCATATTTTTAGCTCATAACTTGGTCTAAAATGTCTGTTTTCGACATTTTTTGACTAAATAAGTTATAATATGTCTAATCCTCACATAAAAGTGCAGAAATTGAACAAAAACTTGAAATCGGAAAATAAGATTATTTCTAATTTTTAACTCATAACTCTGTCTAAAATGTCTATTTTCAGAGTTTTATCACTAAATAAGATATAATATGTCCAATTCACACATAAAAGTGCAGAAATTGAACAAAAACTTAAAATCGGAAAATAAGAATATTTCATATTTTTAGCTCATAACTTGGTCTAATATGTTCGAATTTGAAATTTTATATCTCGGTTATGGTAGGTCCTAGAGGGTTGATTTTCTTTTTCAAAACATTATTTGGACATTTCTTAAACTTTCATTCACTCATACTAGGGCTCTATCTCTAATATTTCGGGTAGCTCATCACTGGTCGAAAATAAGCTTGCTTCCTGCACACTTCTATCTTCTGTCATCGAACAATTTCTTCTAATTATTTGGGAATTTTAAATATGATTGTGTCTGGTATGAGCATGTAGTGTAGCGCAGGCATAAATGCCGATTAACATTCTAATATCTCAAAAACGGCTCGAGATATTCAAAATCGGAAAAAACACATCTGATAACTTGACATTTCTCAATCAATGTTGAAAATTTCATCGCAATCAAATATTTTTTTCTATTTATTCGGTAGTTTTTAATATCTGCTCATTACAAATTTACGGCATTGAAACTCGCATGTATCAACCGTTATTATTATATTGGAGAAAACGTCCAGGTTTGAATTTCTATATCTCGGTTATGGTAGGTCCTAGAGGGTTGATTTTTTTTTCAGAATATTCTTTGGACTCTTTTAAAACTTTCACTCAATCATACTAGGGCTCTATCTCTAATATTTCGGGTAGCTCATCACTGGTCGAAAATAAGCTTGCTTCTTGCACACTTCTACAATATGACTTTTAATATCTCAAAAACGAAAAAAGATATTCAAAATTGGAAAAAACGTTCTTGATCGCTCTATTTTCTTTAAAAAGTTATGAAATTTCATAGCGATCGGATAATTCCTTCTATTTTTTTTCGGGAATTAACATTTGATTCTTTGTCAAATTGTCTTACTACACTTGCTACACTTTTCAGACTTTGCCAGTTTGACTTCAAATATATCTGAAACGGTTTGAGATATTCTAAATCAGTAAACTCACCTCTAATTGATTGACATTTTTGAATCAGTGTACAAAATTTCATTGTCATCGAACAATTTCTTCTAATTATTTGGGAATTTTAAATATGATTGTGTCTGGTATGAGCATGTAGTGTAGCGCAGGCATTAATGCCGATTAACATTCTAATATCTCAAAAACAGCTCGAGATATTCAAAATCAGAAAAAACACATCTGATAACTTGACATTTCTCAATCAATGTTCAAAATTTCATCGCAATCAAATATTTTTTTCTATTTATTCGGTAGTTTTTAATATCTTCTCATAACAAATTTACGGCATTGAAACTCGCATGTATCAACCGTTATTATTATATTGGAGAAAACGTCCAGGTTTGAATTTTCATATCTCGGTTATGGTAGGTCCTAGAGGGTTGTTTTTTTTTTCAAAACATTATTTGGACATTTCTTAAACTTGCATTCCCTCATACTATGCCCCTATCTCTAATATTTCGGGTAGCTCATCACTGGTCGAAAATAAGCTTGCTTCTTGTACACTTCTACAATATGACTTTTAATATCTCAAAAACGAAAAAAGTTATTCAAAATTGGAAAAAACGTTCTTGATCGCTCTATTTTCTTTAATAAGTTTCTGAAATTTCATCCCGATTGGATAATTCCTTCTATTAATTTGGTTACTTTTAATATATTCTCTTTCCTAATATACGGCAAATCAATTCACGTTTTTTCACCGTTTCTCATTATATATGATGTTAGTTTTCTTTCTGGTTGTTATTATTATATTAGAGTACATCATACATTATTTTTTATTAACTTACAGGAAACAATTTGTGAATATTTAATCAATTTTAGATATGATTGAAATAACCCCATATCGACGCTGGATATATTATATATCAGTTCATCCATATTTGTGGCGACGGTGGTCCAGTGGAGAAATGCTCGCCTGTCAAGCGAAAAACCAGCGTTCAAATCCTGTGTGGATGCTATTTTTTTTAATTCATTTTCGAACAAATCCATCAAATTAGAGTGTATAAATATTTTTTTATATATAATTATTATGAAGTTATAACATATTTTGAGTTTATAAAATAACTTTTTAAATATTTAATATTTCGTATATGATATGTTGAACTCTTACATTTTTGTAGATTTATTTATAGTTCTGTTGTGTTTTCATTTTATTATTTGTTTATTAGTATTGCATTTGTATGTATATTCAGAAGTTGTTGTTAAGGTTGAACATTTTGGTTCATTATTGAGTTCATGTCTTACAAGCACATGCTATACGCATTTCGGTAGGGTTTTGTAGGGCTTATAATATGTTAACAACCTATTAGCATATTATTTTTTTAAATCAAGATTTGTATGTTAGCCTAAGTAATATTATTATTACAATCATAGTTGATAATTTCCCATTTATAATTTTTTCAAAGAAAATAGCAATAGTCAAATTAATTAATAGTAAAATACCAAAGTGGGAGGGTTTTATACCGGAGAATTTCGAATATATATCTAGGAGAAATTATGCTGTTCTCTGTTGGTGGATGGATTTGGATTGGTGTTTGGACTGATTATACGTGCGAGATGGACTCTGAGGTAGAAGTGTTCCATACTCAAGACTGTTTACAAATATTTAAAAATTAATATTTAGTAATAGTCCTTGGGAAGAGAAAAAGCCTAACTTTTATTTCCCGTGAGACTCTATGCGGTGAGTTCCGTACCTAAGAATTGTATATTTCTGAACTCTATGGCTGGATTTTTATGGCCTTTTCACTATGCATGTTTTTAAAATTTATTGGAATGATCTGTTAATGGCTATATGTGTAACTGGGCCTCTTAAGTGTCGGGTTCTATACCTGTATTATCTATATATCTCTTAGCTCAATGGCCGAATTTTTGTGGATTTTCCGCTATATCTGTGTGTAGTATGTCACCGGACTGATGGATTTGGGTTAGTGTTCGGACTGATTATACATGCGTGTAGGACTCTGTAGTAGAAGGGTTCCATACTCAAGACTTTTTATGACTATATAAAAATAATATTTGAAACTAGACTTTTGGAAAGAAAAAGCCTACCTTTTATTTCCAGTGGGACTCTATGTTGTGTGTTCCGTACCTAAGAGTTGTATATTTCTGAACTCTATGGCTGGATTTTGATGGCCTTTTCACTATGCATGTTTTGAAAATTTATTGGAATAATCTGTTAAGGGCTATAAGTGTAACTGGGCCTCTTAAGTGTTGGGTTCTATACCTGTATTATCCAAATATCTCTTAGGTCTGTGGCTGAATTTTCGTGGATTTTCCGCTTTATTTGTGTGTAGTATGTCACCGGACTGTTTTGTGAGAGTCTGTCAATACGACTGGGATTTAAAAGTGGAGGGTTCCATACCGGAAAATCCCTAAGACATATGTAGGGGATATTCTCATGCTGTTCTGTCCTGGTGAATGGATTTGGGTTGTTGTTCGAATTGATTATACGTGCGAGTAGGACTCTGAGGTAGAAGGGTTCCAGACTAAGTTTTATTTATTATATTATATAAAAAATAGTATTTTTTCACTAGATCTCGGGAAAAGAAAAAGGCTAACTTTTATTTACCTTGGGACTCTATGTGGTGGGTTCCGTACCTGAAAATTGTATATTTCCGAATTCTATGACTAGATTTTGATGGTCTTTTTACCAAGCATGTTTGTAAAATTTATTGGAATGATTCATTAGTGTCTGTAAGTGTAATTGGTCCTTCTAAGTGGAACGTTCTATACCAGTATTATCCGAAGAAATATCTCTTAGCTCTATGGTGGATTTTTCGTAGATTCTCCGCTATATTTGTGTGTAGTATGTCACTGGACTGTTTTGTGACAGTCTCTCACTACGACTGGGAATATAAGTGGCGGGTTGTAGTACAGATTCTCATGTTGTTCTCTCTTTGTGGTTGGATTTGGGTTGGCGTTCGGACTGGTTCTACTTGCGGGTGGGACTATGGGGTAGTGGGATGTTTTAATATATATTTTTAGCTTCACTTTTTTACAACTTATATATTTTATAACTAATCAGATTATTTCTAATTTTTAGCTCATAACTCGGTCTAAAATGTCTATTTTCAGAGTTTTACCACTAAATAAGTTATAATATGTCCAATCCACACATGAAAGTGCAGAAATTGAACAAAAACTTAAAATCGGAAAATAAGATTATTTATAATTTTTAGCACTTTACTTGGCCTGAAATGTCTGTTTTCAGCATTTCATGACTAAATAAGTTATAATATGTCCAATCCACACATAAAAGTGCAGAAATTGAGCAAAAACTTAAAATCGGAAAATAAGATTTTTTCTAATATTTAGCTCTTAACTTGGTCTAAAATATCTATTTTCAGAATTTTATGACTAAATAAGTTATAATATTTCCAATTCACACATAAAAGTGCAGATATTGAACAAAAACTTAAAATTGGAGAATAAGATTATTTATAATTTTTAGTTCTTTACTTGGTCTAAAATGTCTGTTTTCAGCATTTCATGACTATATAAGTTATAATAAGTGCAATTCACACATAAAAGTGCAGAAATTGAGCAAAAACTTAAAATCGGACAATAAGATTATTTCTAATATTTAGCTCTTAACTTGGTCTAAAATGTCTATTTTCAGAATTTTATGACTAAATTAGTTATAATATGTCCAATTCACACATAAAAGTGCAGAAATTGAACAAAAACTTAAAATCGGAAAATAAGATTATTTCATATTTTTTTTAGCTCATAACTTGGTCTAAAATGTCTGTTTTCGACATTTTATGACAAAATAAGTTATAATATGTCTGATCCAAACATAAAAGTGCAGAAATTGGACAAAAACTTGAAATCGGAAAATAAGATTATTTCTAATTTTTAGCTCATAACTCGGTCTAAAATGCCTGTTTTCAACATTTTATGACTAAATAATATATAATATGTCCAAACCAAACATAAAAGTGCAGAAATTGAACAAAAACTTAAAATTGGAAAATATGCTTATTTATAATTTTTAGCTCTTTACTTGGTCTAAAATGTCTGTTTTCAGCATTTCATGACTAAATAAGTTATAATAAGTCCAATTCACACATGAAAGTGCAGAAATTGAACAAAAACTTGAAATCGGAAAATAGTATTATTTCTTACTTTTAGCTCATAACTGGGTCTAATATGTCTGTTTTCAACATTTTATGACTAAATAATATATAATATGTCCAAACCAAACATAAAATTGCAGAAATTGAACAAAAACTTAAAATCGGAAAATAAGATTATTTCATATTTTTAGCTCATAACTTGGTCTAAAATGTCTGTTTTCGACATTTTATGACTAAATAAGTTATAATATGTCCAATCCACACATAAAAGTGCAGAAATTGAGCAAAAACTTAAAATCGGAAAAAAAGATTATTTCTAATATTTAGCTCTTAACTTGGTCTAAAATATCTATTTTCAGAATTTTATGTCTAAATAAGTTATAATATGTCCAATTCACACATAAAAGTGCAGAAATTGAACAAAAACTTAAAATCGGAGAATAAGATTATTTATAATTTTTAGCTCTTTACTTGGTCTAAAATGTCTATTTTCAGAATTCTATGATTAAATAAGTTATAATATGTCCAATTTACACATGAAAGTGCAGAAATTGAACAAAAACTTAAATTCGGAAAAAAAGATTATTTCATATTTTTAGCTCATAACTTGGTCTAAAATGTCTGTTTTCGACATTTTTTGACTAAATAAGTTATAATATGTCTAATCCTCACATAAAAGTGCAGAAATTGAACAAAAACTTGACATCGGAAAATAAGATTATTTCTAATTTTTAGCTCATAACTCTGTCTAAAATGTCTATTTTCAGAGTTTTATCACTAAATAAGTTATAATATGTCCAATTCACACATAAAAGTGCAGAAATTGAACAAAAACTTAAAATCGGAAAATAAGAATATTTCAAATTTTTAGCTCATAACTTGGTCTAATATGTTCGAATTTGAAATTTTATATCTCGGTTATGGTAGGTCCTAGAGGGTTGATTTTTTTTTCAAAACATTATTTGGACATTTCTTAAACTTTCATTCACTCATACTAGGGCTCTATCTCTAATATTTCGGGTAGCTCATCAATGGTCGAAAATAAGCTTGCTTCCTGCACACTTCTACAATATGACTTTCAATATCTCAAAAACGAAAAAAGATATTCAAAATTGGAATAAACGTTCTTGATCGCTCTATTTTCTTTAATAAGTTTATGAAATTTCATCGCCATCGGATAATTCCTTCTATTTTTTTTCGGAAATAAACATTTGATAATTAAGATTCTTTGTCAAATTGTCTTGCTACACTATTCAGACTTTGCCAGTTTGACTTCAAATATCTCTGAAACGGTTTGAGATATTCTAAATCAGTAAGATCACCTCTAATTGATTGACATTTTTGAATCAGTGTACGAAATTTCATTGTCATCGAATAATTTCTTCTAATTATTTGGGAATTTTAAATATGATTGTGTCTGGTATGAGCATGTAATGTAGCGCAGGCATAAATGCCGATTAACATTCTAATATCTCAAAAACGGCTCGAGATATTCAAAATCGGAAAAAACACATCTGATAACTTGACATTTCTCAATCAATGTTGAAAATTTCATCGCAATCAAATATTTTTTTCTATTTATTCGGTAGTTTTTAATATCTTCTCATTACAAATTTACGGCATTGAAACTCGCATGTATCAACCGTTATTATTATATTGGAGAAAACGTCCAGGTTTGAATTTCCATATCTCGGTTATGGTAGGTCCTAGAGGGTTGATTTTTTTTTTCAAAATATTCTTTGGACTCTTTTAAAACTTTCACTCAATCATACTAGGGCTCTATCTCTAATATTTCGGGTAGCTCATCACTGGTCGAAAATAAGCTTGCTTCTTGCACACTTCTACAATATGACTTTTAATATCTCAAAAACGAAAAAAAGATATTCAAAATTGGAAAAAACCTTCTTGATCGCTCTATTTTCTTTAATAAGTGTATGAAATTTCATAGCGATCGGATAATTCCTTCTATTTTTTTTCGGGAATTAACATTTGATTCTTTGTCAAATTGTCTTACTACACTTGCTACACTTTTCAGACTTTGTCAGTTTGACTTCAAATATATCTGAAACGGTTTGAGATATTCTAAATCAGTAAACTCACCTCTAATTGATTGACATTTTTGAATCAGTGTACAAAATTTCATTGTCATCGAACAATTTCTTCTAATTATTTGGGAATTTTAAATATGATTGTGTCTGGTATGAGCATGTAGTGTAGCGCAGGCATAAATGCCGATTAACATTCTAATATCTCAAAAACGGCTCGAGATATTCAAAATCGGAAAAAACACATCTGATAACTTGACATTTCTCAATCAATGTTGAAAATTTCATCGCAATCAAGTATTTTTTTCTATTTATTCGGTAGTTTTTAATATCTTCTCATTACAAATTTACGGCATTGAAACTCGCATGTATCAACCGTTATTATTATATTGGAGAAAACGTCCAGGTTTGAATTTCCATATCTCGGTTATGGTAGGTCCTAGAGGGTTGATTTTTTTTTCAAAATATTATTTGGACATTTCTTAAACTTGCATTCACTCATACTATGCCCCTATCTCTAATATTTCGGGTAGCTCATCACTGGTCGAAAATAAGCTTGCTTCTTGTACACTTCTACAATATGACTTTTAATATCTCAAAAACGAAAAAAGTTATTCAAAATTGGAAAAAACGTTCTTGATCGCTCTATTTTCTTTAATAAGTTTATGAAATTTCATCCCGATCGGATAATTCCTTCTATTAATTTGGTTACTTTTAATATATTCTCTTTCCTAATATACGGCAAATCAATTCACGTTTTTTCACCGTTTCTCATTATATATGATGTTAGTTTTCTTTCTGGTTGTTATTATTATATTAGAGTACATCATACTTTATTTTTTATTAACTTACAGGAAACAATTTGTGAATATTTAAACAATTTTAGTTATGATTGAAATAACCTCATATCGACGCTGGATATATTATATATCAGTTCAGCAATATTTGTGGCGACGGTGGTCCAGTGGAGAAATGCTCGCCTGTCAAGCGAAAAACCACCGTTCAAATCCTGTGTGGATGCTATTTTTTTAAATTCATTTTCGAACAAATCCATCAAATTAGAGTGTATAAATATTTTTTTATATATAATTATTATGAAGTTATAACATATTTTGAGTTTATAAAATAACTTTTTAAATATTTAATATTTCGTATATGATATGTTGAACTCTTACATTTTTGTAGATTTATTTATAGTTCTGTTGTGTTTTCATTTTATTATTTGTTTATTTGTATTGCATTTGTATGTATATTCAGAAGTTGTTGTTAAGGTTGAACATTTTGGTTCATTATTGAGTTCATGTCTTACAAGCAGATGCTATACGCATTTCGGTAGGGTTTTGTAGGGCTTATAATATGTTAACAACCTATTAGCATATTATTTTTTTAAATCAAGATTTGTATGTTAGCCTAAGTAATATTATTATTATAATCATAGTTGATAATTTCCCATTTATAATTTTTTCAAAGAAAATAGCAATAGTCAAATTAATTACTAGTAAAATACCAAAGTGGAAGGGTTTTATACCGGAGAATTTCGAATATATATCTAGGAGAAATTATGCTGTTCTCTGTTGGTGGATGGATTTGGATTGGTGTTTGGACTGATTATACGTGCGAGATGGACTCTGAGGTAGAAGTGTTCCATACTCAAGACTGTTTACAAATATTTAAAAATTAATATTTAGTAATAGACCTTGGGAAGAGAAAAAGCCTAACTTTTATTTCCCGTGAGACTCTATGCGGTGAGTTCCGTACCTAAGAATTGTATATTTCTGAACTCTATGGCTGGATTTTTATGGCCTTTTCACTATGCATGTTTTTAAAATTTATTGGAATGATCTGTTAATGGCTATATGTGCAACTGGGCCTCTTAAGTGTTGGGTTCTATACCTGTATTATCTATATATCTCTTAGCTCAATGGCCGAATTTTTGTGGATTTTCCGCTATATTTGTGTGTAGTATGTCACCGGACTGATGGATTTGGGTTAGTGTTCGGACTGATTATACATGCGTGTAGGACTCTGTAGTAAAAGGGTTCCATACTCAAGACTTTTTATGACTATATAAAAATAATATTTGAAACTAGACTTTTGGAAAGAAAAAGCCTACCTTTTATTTCCCGTGGGACTCTATGTGGTGTGTTCCGTACCTAAGTGTTGTATATTTCTGAACTCTATGGCTGGATTTTGATGGCCTTTTCACTATGCATGTTTTGAAAATTTATTGGAATAATCTGTTAAGGGCTATAAGTGTAACTGGGCCTCTTAAGTGTTGGGTTCTATACCTGTATTATCCAAATATCTCTTAGGTCTGTGGCTGAATTTTCGTGGATTTTCCGCTTTATTTGTGTGTAGTATGTCACCGGACTGTTTTGTGAGAGTCTGTCAATACGACTGGGATTTAAATGTGGAGGGTTCCATACCGGAAAATCCCTATGACATATGTAGGGGATATTCTCATGCTGTTCTGTCCTGGTGAATGGATTTGGGTTGTTGTTCGAATTGATTATACGTGCGAGTAGGACTCGGTGGTAGAAGGGTTCCAGACTAAGTTTTATTTATTATATTATATAAAAAATAGTATTTTTTCACTAGATCTCGGGAAAAGAAAAAGGCTAAATTTTATTTACCTTGGGACTCTATGTGGTGGGTTCCGTACCTGAAAATTGTATATTTCCGAATTCTATGACTAGATTTTGATGGTCTTTTTACCAAGCATGTTTGTAAAATTCATTGGAATGATTCATTAGTGTCTGTAAGTGTAATTGGTCCTTCTAAGTGGAACGTTCTATACCAGTATTATCCGAAGAAATATCTCTTAGCTCTATGGTGGATTTTTCGTAGATTCTCCGCTATATTTGTGTGTAGTATGTCACTGGACTGTTTTGTGACAGTCTCTCACTACGACTAGGAATATAAGTGGCGGGTTGTAGTACAGATTCTCATGTTGTTCTCTCTTTGTGGTTGGATTTGGGTTGGCGTTCGGACTGGTTCTACTTGCGGGTGGGACTATGGGGTAGTGGGATGTTTTAATATATATTTTTAGCTTCACTTTTTTACAACTTATATATTTTATAACTAATCAGATTATTTCTAATTTTTAGCTCATAACTCGGTCTAAAATGTCTATTTTCAGAGTTTTACCACTAAATAAGTTATAATATGTCCAATCCACACATGAAAGTGCAGAAATTGAACAAAAACTTAAAATCGGAAAATAAGATTATTTATAATTTTTAACACTTTACTTGGCCTGAAATGTCTGTTTTCAGCATTTCATGACTAAATAAGTTATAATATGTCCAATCCACACATACAAGTGCAGAAATTGAGCAAAAACTTAGAATCGGAAAATAAGATTTTTTCTAATATTTAGCTATTAACTTGGTCTAAAATATCTATTTTCAGAATTTTATGACTAAATAAGTTATAATATTTCCAATTCACACATAAAAGTGCAGATATTGAACAAAAACTTAAAATCGGAGTATAAGATTATTTTTAATTTTTAGTTCTTTACTTGGTCTAAAATGTCTGTTTTCAGCATTTCATGACTATATAAGTTATAATAAGTCCAATTCACACATAAAAGTGCAGAAATTGAGCAAAAAATTAAAATCGGAAAATAAGATTAGTTCTAATATTTAGCTCTTAACTTGGTCTAAAATGTCTATTTTCAGAATTTTATGACTAAATAAGTTATAATAAGTCCAATTCACACATAAAAGTGCAGAAATTGAGCAAAAAATTAAAATCGGAAAATAAGATTAGTTCTAATATTTAGCTCTTAACTTGGTCTAAAATGTCTATTTTCAGAATTTTATGACAAAATAAGTTATAATACGTCCAATTCACACATAAAAGTGCAGAAATTGAACAAAAACTTAAAATCGGAAATTAAGATTATTTCAAATTTTTAGCACATAACTTGGTCTAAAATGTCTGTTTTCAACATTTTATGACTAAATAAGTTATAATATGTCCAATCCACACATAAAAGTGCAGAATTTGAACAAAAACTTAAAATCGGAAAATAAGATTATTTATAATTTTTAGCTCATTACTTGGTCTAAAATGTCTGTTTTCAGAATTTTATGACTAAATAAGTTATAATACGTCCAATTCACACATAAAAGTGCAGAAATTGAAAAAACTTTAAATCGGAAAATAAGATTATTTCATACTTTTTGCTCATAACTTGGTCTAATATGTCTGTTTTCAACATTTTATGACGAAATAAGTTATAATATGTCCAATCCACACATAAAAGTGCAGAAATTGAACAAAAACTTAAAATCGGAAAATAAGATTATTTATAATTTTTAGCTCTTTACTTGGTCTAAAATGTCTGTTTTCAGAATTTTATGACTAAATAAGTTATAATAAGTCCAATTCACACATAAAAGTGCAGAAATTGAGCAAAAAATTAAAATCGGAAAATAAGATTAGTTCTAATATTTAGCTCTTAACTTGGTCTAAAATGTCTATTTTCAGAATTTTATGACTAAATAAGTTATAATAAGTCCAATTCACACATAAAAGTGCAGAAATTGAGCAAAAAATTAAAATCGGAAAATAAGATTAGTTCTAATATTTAGCTCTTAACTTGGTCTAAAATGTCTATTTTCAGAATTTTATGACAAAATAAGTTATAATACGTCCAATTCACACATAAAAGTGCAGAAATTGAACAAAAACTTAAAATCGGAAATTAAGATTATTTCAACTTTTTAGGTCATAACTTGGTCTAAAATGTCTGTTTTCGACATTTTCTGACTAAATAAGTTATAATATGTCTAATCCTCACATAAAAGTGCAGAAATTGAAAAAAAAACTTGAAATCGGAAAATAAGATTATTTCTAATTTTTAGCTCATAACTCGGTCTAAAATGTCTATTTTCAGAGTTTTATCACTAAATAAGTTATAATATGTCCAATTCACACATAAAAGTGCAGAAATTGAAAAAACTTTAGATCGGAAAATAAGATTATTTCATACTTTTTGCTCATAACTTGGTCTAATATGTCTGTTTTCAACATTTTATGACGAAATAAGTTATAATATGTCCAATCCACACATAAAAGTGCAGAAATTGAACAAAAACTTAAAATCGGAAAATAAGATTATTTATAATTTTTAGCTCTTTACTTGGTCTAAAATGTCTGTTTTCAGCATTTCATGAATAAATAAGTTTTAATAGGTCCAATTCACTCATAAAAGTGCAGAAATTGAGCAAAAACTTAAAATCGGAAAATAAGATTATTTCTAATATCTAGCTCTTAACTTGGTCTAAAATGTCTATTTTCAGAATTTTATGACTAAATAAGTTATAATATCTCCAATTCACACATAAAAGTGCAGAAATTGAACAAAAACTTAAAATCGGAAAATAAGATTATTTCATATTTTTAGCTCATAACTTGGTCTAAAATGTCTGTTTTCGACATTTTATGACTAAATAAGTTATAATATGTCAGATCCTCACATAAAAGTGCAGAAATTGAACAAAAACTTGAAATCGGAAAATAAGATTATTTCTATCTTTTAGCTCATAACTTGGTCTAATATGTCTGTTTTCAACATTTTATGACTAAATAATATATATGTCCAAACCACACTTAAAAGTGCAGAAATTGAGCAAAAACTTAAAATCGGAAAATAAGATTATTTCTAATATTTTAACTTGGTCTAAAATGTCTATTTTCAGAATTTTATGACTAGGTAAATAAGTTATAATATGTCCAATTCACACATAAAAGTGCAGAAAGTGAACAAAAACTTAAAATCGGAAATTGAGATTATTTCATATTTTTAGCTCATAACTTGGTCTAAAAGTTCTGTTTTCGACATTTTTTGACTAAATAATTTATAATATGTCTAATCCTCACATAAAAGTGCAGAAATTGAAAAAAAAAACTTGAAATCGGAAAATAAGATTATTTCTAATTTTTTTTTTAGCTCACAACTCGGTCTAAAATGTCTATTTTCAGAGTTTTATCACTAAATAAGTTATAATATGTCCAATTCACACATAAAAGTGCAGAAATTGAAAAAAAACTTTAAATCGGAAAATAAGATTATTTCTTACTTTTTGCTCATAACATGGTCTAAAATGTCTGTTTTCAACATTTTATGACTAAATAAGTTATAATATGTCCAATCCACACATAAAAGTGCAGAAATTGAACAAAAACTTAAAATCGGCAAATAAGATTATTTCATATTTTTAGCTCACAACTTGGTCTAATATGTCTGTTTTCAACATTTTATGTCCAAATAATATATAATATGTCCAAACCACACATAAAAGTGCAGAAATTGAGAAAAAACTTAAAATCGGAAAATAAGATTATTTCTAATATTTAGCTCTTAACTTGGTCTAAACTGTCTATTTTCAGAATTTTATGACTAAATAAGTTATAATATGTCCAATTCACACATAAAAGAGCAGAAATTGAACAAAAACTTAAAATCGGAAAATAAGATTATTTCATATTTTATTTAGCTCATAACTTGGTCTAAAATGTCTGTTTTCGACATTTTATGACAAAATAAGTTATAATATGTCTGATCCAAACATAAAAGTGCAGAAATTGAACAAAAACTTGAAATCGGAAAATAAGATTATTTCTAATTTTTAGCTCATAACTCGGTCTAAAATGCCTGTTTTCAACATTTTATGACTAAACAATATATAATATGTCCAAACCAAACATAAAAGTGCAGATATTGAACAAAAACTTAAAATCGGAAAATAAGATTATTTCATATTTTTAGCTCATAACTTGGTCTAAAATGTCTGTTTTCGACATTTTATGACTAAATAAGTTATAATATGTCCAATCCACACATAAAAGTGCAGAAATTGAGCAAAAACTTAAAATCGAAAAAAAAGATTATTTCTAATATTTAGCTCTTAACTTGGTCTAAAATATCTATTTTCAGAATTTTATGTCTAAATTAGTTATAATATGTCCAATTCACACATAAAAGTGCAGAAATTGAACAAAAACTTAAAATCGGAGAATAAGATTATTTATAATTTATAGCTCTTTACTTGGTCTAAAATGTCTATTTTCAGAATTCTATGATTAAATAAGTTATAATATGTCCAATTCACACATAAAAGTGCAGAAATTGAACAAAAACTTAAAATCGGAAAAAAAGATTATTTCATATTTTTAGCTCATAACTTGGTCTAAAATGTCTGTTTTCGACATTTTTTGACTAAATAAGTTATAATATGTCTAATCCTCACATAAAAGTGCAGAAATTGAACAAAAACTTGAAATCGGAAAATAAGACTATTTCTAATTTTTAGCTCATAACTCTGTCTAAAATGTCTATTTTCAGAGTTTTATCACTAAATAAGTTATAATATGTCCAATTCACACATAAAAGTGCAGAAATTGAACAAAAACTTAAAATCGGAAAATAAGAATATTTCAAATTTTTAGCTCATAACTTGGTCTAATATGTTCGAATTTGAAATTTTATATCTCGGTTATGGTAGGTCCTAGAGGGTTGATTTTTTTTTTTCAAAACATTATTTGGACATTTCTTAAACTTTCATTCACTCATACTAGGGCTCTATCTCTAATATTTCGGGTAGCTCATCACTGGTCGAAAATAAGCTTGCTTCCTGCACACTTCTACAATATGACTTTCAATATCTCAAAAACGAAAAAAGATATTCAAAATTGGAAAAAACGTTCTTGATCGCTCTATTTTCTTTAATAAGTGTATTAAATTTCATCGCCGTCGGATAATTCCTTCTATTTTTTTTCGGAAATAAACATTTGATAATTAAGATTCTTTGTCAAATTGTCTTGCTACACTATTCAGACTTTGCCAGTTTGACTTCAAATATCTCTGAAACGGTTTGAGATATTCTAAATCAGTAAAATCACCTCTAATTGATTGACATTTTTGAATCAGTGTACGAAATTTCATTGTCATCGAACAATTTCTTCTAATTATTTGGGAATTTTAAATATGATTGTGTCTGGTATGAGCATGTAGTGTAGCGCAGGCATAAATGCCGATTAACATTCTAATATCTCAAAAACGGCTCGAGATATTCAAAATCGGAAAAAACACATCTGATAACTTGACATTTCTCAATCAATGTTGAAAATTTCATCGCAATCAAATATTTTTTTCTATTTATTCGGTAGTTTTTAATATCTTCTCATTACAAATTTACGGCATTGAAACTCGCATGTATCAACCGTTATTATTATATTGGAGAAAACGTCCAGGTTTGAATTTCCATATCTCGGTTATGGTAGGTCCTAGAGGGTTGATTTTTTTTTCAAAATATTCTTTGGACTCTTTTAAAACTTTCACTCAATCATACTAGGGCTCTATCTCTAATATTTCGGGTAGCTCATCACTGGTCGAAAATAAGCTTGCTTCTTGCACACTTCTACAATATGACTTTTAATATCTCAAAAACGAAAAAAGATATTCAAAATTGGAAAAAACGTTCTTGATCGCTCTATTTTCTTTAATAAGTGTATGAAATTTCATAGCGATCGGATAATTCCTTCTATTTTTTTCGGGAATTAACATTTGATTCTTTGTCAAATTGTCTTACTACACTTGCTACACTTTTCAGACTTTGCCAGTTTGACTTCAAATATATCTGAAACGGTTTGAGATATTCTTAATCAGTAAACTCACCTCTAATTGATTGACATATTTGAATCAGTGTACAAAATTTCATTGTCATCGAACAATTTCTTCTAATTATTTGCCAGTTTGACTTCAAATATATCTGAAACGGTTTGAGATATTCTAAATCAGTAAACTCACCTCTAATTGATTGACATATTTGAATCAGTGTACAAAATTTCATTGTCATCGAACAATTTCTTCTAATTATTTGGGAATTTTAAATATGATTGTGTCTGGTATGAGCATGTAGTGTAGCGCAGGCATAAATGCCGATTAACATTCTAATATCTCAAAAACGGCTCGAGATATTCAAAATCGGAAAAAACACATCTGATAACTTGACATTTCTCAATCAATATTAAAATTTCATCGCAATCAAATATTTTGTTCTATTTATTCGGTAGTTTTTAATATCTTCTCATTACAAATTTACGGCATTGAAACTCGCATGTATCAACCGTTATTATTATATTGGAGAAAACGTCCAGGTTTGAATTTCCATATCTCGGTTATGGTAGGTCCTAGAGGGTTGTTTTTTTTTTCAAAACATTATTTGGACATTTCTTAAACTTGCATTCACTCATACTATGCCCCTATCTCTAATATTTCGGGTAGCTCATCACTGGTCGAAAATAAGCTTGCTTCTTGTACACTTCTACAATATGACTTTTAATATCTCAAAAACGAAAAAAGTTATTCAAAATTGGAAAAAACGTTCTTGATCGCTCTATTTTCTTTAATAAGTTTATGAAATTTCATCCCGATCGGATAATTCCTTCTATTAATTTGGTTACTTTTAATATATTCTCTTTCCTAATATACGGCAAATCAATTCACGTTTTTTCACCGTTTCTCATTATATATGATGTTAGTTTTCTTTCTGGTTGTTATTATTAAATTAGAGTACATCATACTTTATTTTTTATTAACTTACAGGAAACAATTTGTGAATATTTAAACAATTTTAGTTATGATTGAAATAACCCCATATCGACGCTGGATATGTTATATATCAATTCATCAATATTTGTGGCGACGGTGGTCCAGTGGAGAAATGCTCGCCTGTCAAGCGAAAAACCAGCGTTCAAATCCTGTGTGGATGCTATTTTTTTTAATTCATTTTCGAACAAATCCATCAAATTAGAGTGTATAAATATTTTTTTATATATAATTATTATGAAGTTATAACATATTTTGAGTTTATAAAATAACTTTTTAAATATTTAATATTTCGTATATGATATGTTGAACTCTTACATTTTTGTAGATTTATTTATAGTTCTGTTGTGTTTTCATTTTATTATTTGTTTATTTGTATTGCATTTGTATGTATATTCAGAAGTTGTTGTTAAGGTTGAACATTTTGGTTCATTATTGAGTTCATGTCTTACAAGCAGATGCTATACGCATTTCGGTAGGGTTTTGTAGGGCTTATAATATGTTAACAACCTATTAGCATATTATTTTTTTAAATCAAGATTTGTATGTTAGCCTAAGTAATATTATTATTATAATCATAGTTGATAATTTCCCATTTATAATTTTTTCAAAGAAAATAGCAATAGTCAAATTAATTAATAGTAAAATACCAAAGTGGGAGGGTTTTATACCGGAGAATTTCGAATATATATCTAGGAGAAATTATGCTGTTCTCTGTTGGTGGATGGATTTGGATTGGTGTTTGGACCGATTATACGTGCGAGATGGACTCTGAGGTAGAAGTGTTCCATACTCAAGACTGTTTACAAATATTTAAAAATTAATATTTAGTAATAGACCTTGGGAAGAGAAAAAGCCTAACTTTTATTTCCCGTGAGACTCTATGCGGTGAGTTCCGTACCTAAGAATTGTATATTTCTGAACTCTATGGCTGGATTTTTATGGCCATTTCACTATGCATGTTTTTAAAATTTATTGGAATGATCTGTTAATGGCTATATGTGTAACTGGGCCTCTTAAGTGTTGGGTTCTATACCTGTATTATCTATATATCTCTTAGCACAATGGCCGAATTTTTGTGGATTTTCCGCTATATTTGTGTGTAGTATGTCACCGGACTGATGGATTTGGGTTAGTGTTCGGACTGATTATACATGCGTGTAGGACTCTGTAGTAAAAGGGTTCCATACTCAAGACTTTTTATGACTATATAAAAATAATATTTGAAACTAGACTTTTGGAAAGAAAAAGCCTACCTTTTATTTCCCGTGGGACTCTATGTGGTGTGTTCCGTACCTAAGAGTTGTATATTTCTGAACTCTATGGCTGGATTTTGATGGCCTTTTCACTATGCATGTTTTGAAAATTTATTGGAATAATCTGTTAAGGGCTATAAGTGTAACTGGGCCTCTTAAGTGTTGGGTTCTATACCTGTATTATCCAAATATCTCTTAGGTCTGTGGCTGAATTTTCGTGGATTTTCCGCTTTATTTGTGTGTAGTATGTCACCGGACAGTTTTGTGAGAGTCTGTCAATACGACTGGGATTTAAAAGTGGAGGGTTCCATACCGGAAAATCCCTAAGACATATGTAGGGGATATTCTCATGCTGTTCTGTCCTGGTGAATGGATTTGGATTGTTGTTCGAATTGATTATACGTGCGAGTAGGACTCTGAGGTAGAAGGGTTCCAGACTAAGTTTTATTTATTATATTATATAAAAAATAGTATTTTTTCACTAGATCTCGGGAAAACAAAAAGGCTAACTTTTATTTACCTTGGGACTCTATGTGGTGGGTTCCGTACCTGAAAATTGTATATTTCCGAATTCTATGACTAGATTTTGATGGTCTTTTTACCAAGCATGTTTGTAAAATTTATTGGAATGATTCATTAGTGTCTGTAAGTGTAATTGGTCCTTCTAAGTGGAACGTTCTATACCAGTATTATCCGAAGAAATATCTCTTAGCTCTATGGTGGATTTTTCGTAGATTCTCCGCTATATTTGTGTGTAGTATGTCACTGGACTGTTTTGTGACAGTCTCTCACTACGACTGGGAATATAAGTGGCGGGTTGTAGTACAGATTCTCATGTTGTTCTCTCTTTGTGGTTGGATTTGAGTTGGCGTTCGGACTGGTTCTACTTGCGGGTAGGACTATGGGGTAGTGGGATGTTTTAATATATATTTTTAGCTTCACTTTCTTACAACTTATATATTTTATAACTAATCAGATTATTTCTAAGTTTTAGCTCATAACTCGGTCTAAAATGTCTATTTTCAGAGTTTTACCACTAAATAAGTTATAATATGTCCAATCCACACATGAAAGTGCAGAAATGGAACAAAAACTTAAAATCGGAAAATAAGATTATTTATAATTTTTAACACTTTACTTGGCCTGAAATGTCTGTTTTCAGCATTTCATGACTAAATAAGTTATAATATGTCCAATCCACACATAAAAGTGCAGAAATTGAGCAAAAACTTAAAATCGTAAAATAAGATTATTTCTAATATTTAGCTCTTAACTTGGTCTAAAATGTCTATTTTCAGAATTTTATGACTAAATAAGTTATAATATGTCCAAATCACACATAAAGGTGCAGAAATTGAACAAAAACTTAAAATCGAAAAATAAGACTATTTCATATTTTTAGCTCATAACTTGGTCTAAAATGTCTGTTTTCGACATTTTATGACTAAATAAGTTATAATATGTCTGATCCTCACATAAAAGTGCAGAAATAGAACAAAAACTTGAAATCGGAAAATAAGATTATTTTTAATTTTTAGCTCATAACTCGGTCTAAGATGTCTATTTTCAGAGTTTTATTAGTAAATAAGTTATATGTCCTAACCACACATAAAAGTGCAGAAATTGAGCAAAAACTTAAAATCGGAAAATAAGATTATTTCTAATATTTAGCTCTTAACTTGGTCTAAAATGTCAATTTTTAGAATTTTATGACTAAATAAGTTATAATATGTCCAAATCACACATAAAGGTGCAGAAATTGAACAAAAACTTAAAATTGGAAAATAAGACTATTTCATATTTTTAGCTCATAACTTGGTCTAAAATGTCTGTTTTCGACATTTTATGACTTAATAAGTTATAATATGTCCAAATCACACATAAAAGTGCAGAAATTGAACAAAAACTTAAAATTGGAAAATAAGATTATTTCATATCTTTAGCTCATAACTTGGTCTAAAATGTCAGTTTTCGACATTTTATGACAAAATAAGTTATAATATGTCTGATCCTCACATAAAAGTGCAGAAATTGAACAAAAACTTGAAATCGGAAAATAAGATTATTTTTAATTTTTAGCTCTTTACTTGGTCTAAAATGTCTCTTTTCAGCATTTCATGACTAAATAAATTATAATAAGTCCAATTCACACATAAAAGTGCAGAAGTTGAGCAAAAACTTAATATCGGAAAATAAGATTTTTTCTAATATTTAGAATTTTATGACTAAATAAGTTATAATATGTCCAATTCACACATAAAAGTGCAGAAATTGAACAAAAACTTAAAATCGGAAAATAAGATTATTTCATATTTTTAGTTCATAACTTGGTCTAATATGTCTGTTTTCAACATTTTATGACTAAATAATATATAATGTGTCCTAACCACACATAAAAGTGCAGAAATTGAACAAAAACTTAAAATCGGAGAATAATATTATTTATAATTTTTGGCTCTTTACTTGGTCTAAAATGTCTGTTTTCACCATTTCATGACAAAAAAAGTTATAATAAGTCCAATTCACACATAAAAGTAAAGAAATTGAGCAAAAACTTAAAATCGGAAAATAAGATTATTTCTAATATTTAGCTCTTAACTAGGTCTAAGATGTCTATTTTCAGAATTTTATGACTAAATAAACTATAATATGTCCAATTCACACATCAAAGTGCAGAAATTGAGCAAAAACTTAAAATCGGTAAATAAGATTATTTCATATTTTTTTAGCTCATAACTTGGTCTAAAATGTCTGTTTTCGACATTTTATAACTAAATAAGTTATAATATGTCCAATCCACACATAAAAGTGCAGAAATTGAGCAAAAACTTAAAATCGTAAAATAAGATTATTTCTAATATTTAGCTCTTACCTTGGTCTAAAATGTCTATTTTCAGAATTTTATGACTAAATAAGTTATAATATGTCCAAATCACACATAAAAGTGCAGAAATTGAACATAAACTTAAAATCGGAAAATAAGATTATTTCATATTTTTAGCTCATAACTTGGTTTAAATTGTCTGTTTTCGACATTTTATGACTTAATAAGTTATAATATGTCCAATCCACACATCCACACGAAGTGCAGAAGTTGAGCAAAAACTTAAAATCGGAAAATATGATTATTTCATATTTTTAGTTCATAACTTGGTCTAATATGTCTGTTTTCGACATTTTATGACTAAATAAGTTATAATATGTCCAATCCACACATAAAAGTGCAGAAATTGAGCAAAAACTTAAAATCGTAAAATAAGATTATTTCTAATATTTAGCTCTTACCTTGGTCTAAAATGTCTATTTTCAGAATTTTGTGACTAAATAATTTATAATATGTCCAAATCACACATAAAGGTGCAGAAATTGAACAAAAACTTAAAATCGGAAAATAAGACTATTTCATATTTTTAGCTCATAACTTGGTCTAAAATGTCTGTTTTCGACATTTTATGACTAAATAAGTTATAATATGTCCAATTCACACATAAAAGTGCAGAAATTGAACAAAAACTTAAAATCGGAAAATAAGATTATTTCATATTTTTAGCTCATAACTTGGTCTAAAATGTCTGTTTTCGACATTTTATGACTAAATAAGTTATAATATGTCCAATTCACACATAAAAGTGCAGAAATTGAACAAAAACTCAAAATCGGAAAATAAGATTATTTCATATTTTTAGTTCATAACTTGGTCTAATATGTCTGTTTTCAACATTTTATGACTAAATAATATATAATGTGTCCTAACCACACATAAAAGTGCAGAAATTGAACAAAAACTTAAAATCGGAGAATAAGATTATTTATAATTTTTAGCTCTTTACTTGGTCTAAAATGTCTGTTTTCAGCATTTCATGAATAAATAAGTTATATTAGGTCCAATTCACTCATAAAAGAGCAGAAATTGAACAAAAACTTAAAATCGGAAAATAAGATTATCTCGTATTTTTAGTTCATAACTTGGTCTAATATGTCTGTTTTCAACATTTTATGACTAAATAATTTATAATATATCCTAACCACACATAAAAGTGCAGAAATTGAGCAAAAACTTAAAATCGGAAATTAGATTATTTCTAATATTTAGCTCTCAACTTGGTCTAAAATGTCTATATTCAGAATTTTATGACTAAATAAGTTATAATATGTCCAATCCACACATAAAAGTGCAGAAAATGAACAAAAACTTAAAATCGGAAAATAAGATTATTTTTAATTTTTAGCTCTTTACTTGGTCTAAAATGTCTCTTTTCAGCATTTCATGACTAAATAAATTATAATAAGTCCAATTCACACATAGAAGTGCAGAAGTTGAGCAAAAACTTGAAATCGGAAAATAAGATTATTTCTAATATTTAGCTCTTAACTTGGTCTAAAATGTCTATTTTCAGAATTTTATGACTAAATAATTTATAATATGTCCAAATCACACATAAAGGTGCAGAAATTGAACAAAAACTTAAAATCGGAAAATAAGACTATTTCATATTTTTAGCTCATAACTTGGTCTAAAATGTCTGTTTTCGACATTTTATGACTAAATAAGTTATAATATGTCCAATTCACACATAAAAGTGCAGAAATTGAACAAAAACTTAAAATCGGAAAATAAGATTATTTCATATTTTTAGTTCATAACTTGGTCTAATATGTCTGTTTTCAACATTTTATGACTAAATAATATATAATGTGTCCTAACCACACATAAAAGTGCAGAAATTGAACAAAAACTTAAAATCGGAGAATAAGATTATTTATAATTTTTAGCTCTTTACTTGGTCTAAAATGTCTGTTTTCACCATTTCATGACTAAATAAGTTATAATAAGTCCAATTCTCACATAAAAGTGCAGAAATTGAGCAAAAACTTAAAATCGGAAAATAAGATTATTTCTAATATTTAGCTCTTAACTTGGTCTAAGATGTCTATTTTCAGAATTTTATGACTAAATAAGTTATTATATGTCCAATTCACACGTCAAAGTGCAGAAATTGAACAAAAACTTAAAATCGGAAAATAAGATTATTTCATATTTTTTTTTAGCTTATAACTTGGTCTAAAATGTCCGTTTTCGACATTTTATGACTAAATAAGTTATAATATGTCCAATCCACACATAAAAGTGCAGAAATTGAGCAAAAACTTAAAATCGTAAAATAAGATTATTTCTAATATTTAGCTCTTAACTTGGTCTAAAATGTCTATTTTCAGAATTTTATGACTAAATAAGTTATAATATGTCCAAATCACACATAAAAGTGCAGAAATTGAACAAAAACTTAAAATCGGAAAATAAGATTATTTCATATTTTTAGCTCATAACTTGGTCTAAAATGTCTGTTTTCGACATTTTATGACTTAATAAGTTATAATATGTCCAATCCACACATAAAAGTGCAGAAATTGAGCAAAAACTTAAAATCGGAAAATAATATTATTTCATATTTTTAGTTCATAACTTGGTCTAAAATGTCTGTTTTCAACATTTTATGACTAAATAATAAATAATATGTCCTAACCACACATAAAAGTGCAGAAATTGAGCAAAAACTTAAAATCGGAAAATAAGATTATTTCTAATATTTAGCTCTTAACTTGGTCTAAAATGTCTATATTCAGAATTTTATGACTAAATAAGTTATAATATGTCCAAATCACACATAAAGGTGCAGAAATTGAACAAAAACTTAATGTCGAAAAATAAGACTATTTCATATTTTTAGCTCATAACTTGGTCTAAAATGTCTGTTTTCGACATTTTATGACTAAATAAGTTATAATATGTCTGATCCTCACATAAAAGTGCAGAAATTGAACAAAAACTTGAAATCGGAAAATAAGATTATTTCTAATTTTTAGCTCATATCTCGGTCAAAAATGTCTATTTTCAGAGTTTTATCAGTAAATAAGTTATATGTCCTAACCACACATAAAAGTGCAGAAATTGAGCGAAAACTTAAAATCGGAAAATAAGATTTTTTCTAATATTTAGTCTTAACTTGGTCTAAAATGTCTATTTTCAGAATTTTATGACTTAATAAGTTATAATATGTCCAATTCACACATAAAAGTGCAGAAATTGGACAAAAACTTAAAATCGGAAAATAAGATTATTTCATATTTTTAGCTCATAACTTGGTCTAAAATGTCTGTTTTCGACATTTTATGACTAAATAAGTTATAATATGTCCAATTCACACATAAAAGTGCAGAAATTGAACAAAAACATAAAATCGGAAAATAAGATTATTTCATACTTTTAGCTCATAACTTGGTCTAAAGTGTCTGTTTTCAGAATTTTATGACTAAATAAGTTATAATATGTCCAAATCACACATAAAGGTGCAGAAATTGAACAAAAACTTAAAATCGGAAAATAAGATTATTTTTAATTTTTAGCTCTTTACTTGGTCTAAAATGTCTCTTTTCAGCATTTCATGACTAAATAAATTATAATAAGTCCAATTCACACATAGAAGTGCAGAAGTTGAGCAAAAACTTAAAATCGGAAAATAAGATTATTTCTAATATTTAGCTCTTAACTTGGTCTAAAATGTCTATTTTCAGAATTTTATGACTAAATAAGTTATAATATGTCCAAATCACACATAAAGGTGCAGAAATTGAACAAAAACTTAAAATCGGAAAATAAGACTATTTCATATTTTTAGCTCATAACTTGGTCTAATATGTCTGTTTTCAACATTTTATGACTAAATAATATATAATGTGTCCTAACCACACATAAAAGTGCAGAAATTGAACAAAAACTTAAAATCGGAGAATTAGATTATTTATAATTTTTAGCTCTTTACTTGGTCTAAAATGTCTGTTTTCACCATTTCATGACTAAATAAGTTATAATAAGTCCAATTCACACATAAAAGTGCAGAAATTGAGCAAAAACTTAAAATCGGAAAATAAGATTATTTCAAATATTTAGCTCTTAACTTGGTCTAAGATGTCTATTTTCAGAATTTTATGACTAAATAAGTTATTATATGTCCAATTCACACATCAAAGTGCAGAAATTGAACAAAAACTTAAAATCGGAAAATAAGATTATTTCATATTTTTTTTTAGCTCATAACTTGGTCTAAAATGTCCGTTTTCGTCATTTTATGACTAAATAAGTTATAATATGTCCAATCCACACATAAAAGTGCAGAAATTGAGCAAAAACTTAAAATCGGAAAATAAGATTATTTCATATTTTTAGTTCATAACTTGGTCTAAAATGTCTGTTTTCAACATTTTATGACTAAATAATATATAATATGTCCTAACCACACATAAAAGTGCAGAAATTGAGCAAAAACTTAAAATCGGAAAATAAGATTATTTCTAATATTTAGCTCTTAACTTGGTCTAAAATGTCTATTTTCAGAATTTTATGACTTAATAAGTTATAATAAGTCCAATTCACACATAAAAGTGCAGAAATTGAACAAAAACTTAAAATCGGAAAATAAGATTATTTATAATTTTTAGCTCTTTACTTGGTCTAAAATGTCTGTTTTCAGCATTTCATGAATAAATAAGTTATAATAGGTCCAATTCACTCATAAAAGAGCAGAAATTGAACAAAAACTTAAAATCGGAAAATAAGATTATCTCGTATTTTTAGTTCATAACTTGGTCTAATATGTCTGTTTTCAACATTTTATGACTAAATAATATATAATATGTCCTAACCACACATAAAAGTGCAGAAATTGCTTAAAATCGGAAATTAGATTATTTCTAATATTTAGCTCTCAACTTGGTCTAAAATGTCTATATTCAGAATTTTATGACTAAATAAGATATAATATGTCCAAATCACACATAAAGTGCAGAAATTGAACAAAAACTAGAAATCGGAAAATAAGATTATTTCTAACTTTTAGCTCATAACTTGGTCTAATATGTCTGTTTTCAACATTTTATGACTAAATAATATATAATATGTCCAAACCACACATAAAAGTGCAGAAATTGAGCAAAAACTTAAAATCGGAAAATAAGATTATTTCTAATATTTCAACTTGGTCTAAAATGTCTATTTTTAGAATTTTATGACTAAATAAGTTGTAATATGTCCAATTCACACATAAAAGTGCAGAAATTGAACAAAAACTTAAAATCGGAAAATAAGATTATTTCATACTTTTAGCTCATAATTTGGTCTAAAATGTCTGTTTTCAACATTTTATGACTAAATAAGTTATAATATGTCTAATCCACACATAAAAGTGCAGAAATTGAACAATAACTTTAAATCGGAAAATAAGATTCTTTCTTATTTTTTGCTCATAAACTTGGTCTAATATGTCTGTTTTCAACCTTTTATGGCTAAATAATAAATAAAATGTCCAAACCAAACATAAAAGTGCAGAAATTGATCAAAAACTTAAAATCGGAAAATAAGATTATTTCTAATATTTAGCTCTTAACATGGTCTAAAATGTCTATTTTCAGAATTTTATGACTAAATAAGTTATAATATGTCCAAATCACACATAAAGGTGCAGAAATTGAACAAAAACTTAAAATCGAAAAATAAGACTATTTCATATTTTTAGCTCATAACTTGGTCTAAAATGTCTGTTTTCGACATTTTATGACTAAATAAGTTATAATATGTCTGATCCTCACATAAAAGTGCAGAAATTGAACAAAAACTTGAAATCGGAAAATAAGATAATTTCTAATTTTTAGCTTATAACTCGGTCTAAAATGTCAATTTTCAGAGTTTTATCAGTAAATAAGTTATATGTCCTAACCACACATAAAAGTGCAGAAATTGAGCAAAAACTTAAAATCGGAAAATAAGATTATTTCTAATATTTATCTCTTAACTTGGTCTAAAATGTCTATTTTCAGAATTTTATGACTTAATAAGTTATAATATGTCCAATTCACACATAAAAGTGCAGAAATTGAACAAAAACTTAAAATCGGAAAATAAGATTATTTATAATTTTTAGCTCTTTACTTGGTCTAAAATGTCTGTTTTCAGCATTTCATGAATAAATAAGTTATAATAGGTCCAATTCACTCATAAAAGAGCAGAAATTGAACAAAAACTTAAAATCGGAAAATAAGATTATCTCGTATTTTTAGTTCATAACTTGGTCTAAAATTTCAATTTTCAGAGTTTTATCAGTAAATAAGTTATATGTCCTAACCACACATAAAAGTGCAGAAATTGAGCAAAAACTTAAAATCGGAAAATAAGATTATTTCTAATATTTAGCTCTTAACTTGGTCTAAAATGTCTATTTTCAGAATTTTATGACTTAATAAGTTATAATATGTCCGATTCACACATAAAAGTGCAGAAATTGAACAAAAACTTAAAATCGGAAAATAAGATTATTTATAATTTTTAGCTCTTTACTTGGTCTAAAATGTCTGTTTTCAGCATTTCATGAATAAATAAGTTATAATAGGTCCAATTCACTCATAAAAGAGCAGAAATTGAACAAAAACTTAAAATCGGAAAATAAGATTATCTCGTATTTTTAGCTCATAACTTGGTCTAATATGTCTGTTTTCAACATTTTATGACTAAATAATATATAATATGTCCTAACCACACATAAAAGTGCAGAAATTGAGCAAAAACTTAAAATCGGAAATTAGATTATTTCTAATATTTAGCTCTCAACTTGGTCTAAAATGTCTATATTCAGAATTTTATGACTAAATAAGATATAATATGTCCAAATCACACATAAAGTGCAGAAATTGAACAAAAACTTGAAATCGGAAAATAAGATTATTTCTAACTTTTAGCTCATAACTTGGTCTAATATGTCTGTTTTCAACATTTTATGACTAAATAATATATAATATGTCCAAACCACACATAAAAGTGCAGAAATTGAGCAAAAACTTAAAATCGGAAAATAAGATTATTTCTAATATTTTAACTTGGTCTAAAATGTCTATTTTCAGAATTTTATGACTAAATAAGTTGTAATATGTCCAATTCACACATAAAAGTGCAGAAATTGAACAAAAACTTAAAATCGGAAAATAAGATTATTTCATACTTTTAGCTCATAATTTGGTCTAAAATGTCTGTTTTCAAAATTTTATGACTAAATAAGTTATAATATGTCTAATCCACACATAAAGTGCAGAAATTGAACAATAACTTCAAATCGGAAAATAAGATTCTTTCTTATTTTTGCTCATAAACTTGGTCTAATATGTCTGTTTTCAACCTTTTATGGCTAAATAATAAATAAAATGTCCAAACCACACATAAAAGTGCAGAAATTGATCAAAAACTTAAAATCGGAAAATAAGATTATTTCTAATATTTAGCTCTTAACATGGTCTAAAATGTCTATTTTCAGAATTTTATGACTAAATAAGTTATAATATGTCCAAATCACACATAAAGGTGCAGAAATTGAACAAAAACTTAAAATCGAAAAATAAGACTATTTCATATTTTTAGCTCATAACTTGGTCTAAAATGTCTGTTTTCGACATTTTATGACTAAATAAGTTATAATATGTCTGATCCTCACATAAAAGTGCAGAAATTGAACAAAAACTTGAAATCGGAAAATAAGATAATTTCTAATTTTTAGCTTATAACTCGGTCTAAAATGTCTATTTTCAGAGTTTTATCAGTAAATAAGTTATATGTCCTAACCACACATAAAAGTGCAGAAATCGAGCAAAAACTTAAAATCGGAAAATAAGATTATTTCTAATATTTAGCTCTTAACTTGGTCTAAAATGTCTATTTTCAGAATTTTATGACTTAATAAGTTATAATATGTCCAATTCACACATAAAAGTGCAGAAATTGAACAAAAACTTAAAATCGGAAAATAAGATTATTTATAACTTTTAGCTCTTTACTTGGTCTAAAATGTCTGTTTTCAGAATTTTATGACTAAATAAGTTATAATACGTCCAATTCACACATAAAATGCAGAAATTGAACAAATACTTAAAATCGGAAATTAAGATTATTTCAAATTTTTAGCTCATAACTTGGTCTAAAATGTCTGTTTTCGACATTTTTTGACTAAATAAGTTATAATATGTCTAATCCTCACATAAAAATGCAGAAATTGAAAAAAAAACTTGAAATCGGAAAATAAGATTATTTCTAATATTTAGCTCATAACTCGGTCTAAAATGTCTATTTTCAGAGTTTTATCACTAAATAAGATATAATATGTCCAATTCACACATAAAAGTGCAGAAATTGAAAAAAACTTTAAATCGGAAAATAAGATTATTTCATACTTTTTGCTCATAACTTGGTCTATAAATAAGATTATTTATAATTTTTAGCTCTTTACTTGGTATAAAATGTCTGTTTTCAGCATTTCATGAATAAATAAGTTATAATAGGTCCAATTCACTCATAAAAGAGCAGAAATTGAACAAAAACTTAAAATCGGAAATTACATTATTTCTAATATTTAGCTCTTAACTTGGTCTAAAATGTCTATTTTCAGAATTTTATGACTAAATAAGATATAATATGTCCAAATCACACATAAAAGTGCAGAAATTGAACAAAAACTTAAAATCGGAAAATAAGATTATTTCATATTTTTAGCTCATAACTTGGTCTAAAATGTCTGTTTTCGACATTTTATGACTAAATAAGTTATAATATGTCTTATCCTCACATAAAAGTGCAGAATTTGAACAAAAACTTGAAATCGGAAAATAAGATTATTTCTAACTTTTAGCTCATAACTTGGTCTAATATGTCTGTTTTCAACATTTTATGACTAAATAATAAATAAAATGTCCAAACCACACATAAAAGTGCAGAAATTGATCAAAAACTTAAAATCGGAAAATAAGATTATTTCTAATATTTAGCTCTTAACATGGTCTAAAATGTCTATTTTCAGAATTTTATGACTAAATAAGTTATAATATGTCCAAATCACACATAAAGGTGCAGAAATAGAAAAAAAACTTAAAATCGAAAAATAAGACTATTTCATATTTTTAGCTCATAACTTGGTCTAAAATGTCTGTTTTCGACATTTTATGACTAAATAAGTTATAATATGTCTGATCCTCACATAAAAGAGCAGAAATTGAACAAAAACTTAAAATCGGAGAATAAGATTATTTATAATTTTTAGCTCTTTACTTGGTCTAAAATGTCTGTTTTCAGCATTTCATGAATAAATAAGTTATATTAGGTCCAATTCACTCATAAAAGAGCAGAAATTGAACAAAAACTTAAAATCGGAAAATAAGATTATCTCGTATTTTTAGTTCATAACTTGGTCTAATATGTCTGTTTTCAACATTTTATGACTAAATAATTTATAATATGTCCTAACCACACATAAAAGTGCAGAAATTGAGCAAAAACTTAAAATCGGAAATTAGATTATTTCTAATATTTAGCTCTCAACTTGGTCTAAAATGTCTATATTCAGAATTTTATGACTAAATAAGTTATAATATGTCCAATCCACACATAAAAGTGCAGAAAATGAACAAAAACTTAAAATCGGAAAATAAGATTATTTTTAATTTTTAGCTCTTTACTTGGTCTAAAATGTCTCTTTTCAGCATTTCATGACTAAATAAATTATAATAAGTCCAATTCACACATAGAAGTGCAGAAGTTGAGCAAAAACTTAAAATCGGAAAATAAGATTATTTCTAATATTTAGCTCTTAACTTGGTCTAAAATGTCTATTTTCAGAATTTTATGACTAAATAATTTATAATATGTCCAAATCACACATAAAGGTGCAGAAATTGAACAAAAACTTAAAATCGGAAAATAAGACTATTTCATATTTTTAGCTCATAACTTGGTCTAAAATGTCTGTTTTCGACATTTTATGACTAAATAAGTTATAATATGTCCAATTCACACATAAAAGTGCAGAAATTGAACAAAAACTTAAAATCGGAAAATAAGATTATTTCATATTTTTAGTTCATAACTTGGTCTAATATGTCTGTTTTCAACATTTTATGACTAAATAATATATAATGTGTCCTAACCACACATAAAAGTGCAGAAATTGAACAAAAACTTAAAATCGGAGAATAAGATTATTTATAATTTTTAGCTCTTTACTTGGTCTAAAATGTCTGTTTTCACCATTTCATGACTAAATAAGTTATAATAAGTCCAATTCTCACATAAAAGTGCAGAAATTGAGCAAAAACTTAAAATCGGAAAATAAGATTATTTCTAATATTTAGCTCTTAACTTGGTCTAAGATGTCTATTTTCAGAATTTTATGACTAAATAAGTTATTATATGTCCAATTCACACGTCAAAGTGCAGAAATTGAACAAAAACTTAAAATCGGAAAATAAGATTATTTCATATTTTTTTTTAGCTCATAACTTGGTCTAAAATGTCCGTTTTCGACATTTTATGACTAAATAAGTTATAATATGTCCAATCCACACATAAAAGTGCAGAAATTGAGCAAAAACTTAAAATCGTAAAATAAGATTATTTCTAATATTTAGCTCTTAACTTGGTCTAAAATGTCTATTTTCAGAATTTTATGACTAAATAAGTTATAATATGTCCAAATCACACATAAAAGTGCAGAAATTGAACAAAAACTTAAAATCGGAAAATAAGATTATTTCATATTTTTAGCTCATAACTTGGTCTAAAATGTCTGTTTTCGACATTTTATGACTTAATAAGTTATAATATGTCCAATCCACACATAAAAGTGCAGAAATTGAGCAAAAACTTAAAATCGGAAAATAATATTATTTCATATTTTTAGTTCATAACTTGGTCTAAAATGTCTGTTTTCAACATTTTATGACTAAATAATAAATAATATGTCCTAACCACACATAAAAGTGCAGAAATTGAGCAAAAACTTAAAATCGGAAAATAAGATTATTTCTAATATTTAGCTCTTAACTTGGTCTAAAATGTCTATATTCAGAATTTTATGACTAAATAAGTTATATGTCCAAATCACACATAAAGGTGCAGAAATTGAACAAAAACTTAAAGTCGAAAAATAAGACTATTTCATATTTTTAGCTCATAACTTGGTCTAAAATGTCTGTTTTCGACATTTTATGACTAAATAAGTTATAATATGTCTGATCCTCACATAAAAGTGCAGAAATTGAACAAAAACTTGAAATCGGAAAATAAGATTATTTCTAACTTTTAGCTCATAACTTGGTCTAATATGTCTGTTTTCAACATTTTATGACTAAATAATATATAATATGTCCAAACCACACATAAAAGTGCAGAAATTGAGCAAAAACTTAAAATCGGAAAATAAGATTATTTCTAATATTTTAACTTGGTCTAAAATGTCTATTTTCAGAATTTTATGACTAAATAAGTTGTAATATGTCCAATTCACACATAAAAGTGCAGAAATTGAACAAAAACTTAAAATCGGAAAATAAGATTATTTCATACTTTTAGCTCATAATTTGGTCTAAAATGTCTGTTTTCAACATTTTATGACTAAATAAGTTATAATATGTCTAATCCACACATAAAGTGCAGAAATTGAACAATAACTTCAAATCGGAAAATAAGATTCTTTCTTATTTTTGCTCATAAACTTGGTCTAATATGTCTGTTTTCAACCTTTTATGGCTAAATAATAAATAAAATGTCCAAACCACACATAAAAGTGCAGAAATTGATCAAAAACTTAAAATCGGAAAATAAGATTATTTCTAATATTTAGCTCTTAACATGGTCTAAAATGTCTATTTTCAGAATTTTATGACTAAATAAGTTATAATATGTCCAAATCACACATAAAGGTGCAGAAATTGAACAAAAACTTAAAATCGAAAAATAAGACTATTTCATATTTTTAGCTCATAACTTGGTCTAAAATGTCTGTTTTCGACATTTTATGACTAAATAAGTTATAATATGTCTGATCCTCACATAAAAGTGCAGAAATTGAACAAAAACTTGAAATCGGAAAATAAGATAATTTCTAATTTTTAGCTTATAACTCGGTCTAAAATGTCTATTTTCAGAGTTTTATCAGTAAATAAGTTATATGTCCTAACCACACATAAAAGTGCAGAAATCGAGCAAAAACTTAAAATCGGAAAATAAGATTATTTCTAATATTTAGCTCTTAACTTGGTCTAAAATGTCTATTTTCAGAATTTTATGACTTAATAAGTTATAATATGTCCAATTCACACATAAAAGTGCAGAAATTGAACAAAAACTTAAAATCGGAAAATAAGATTATTTATAACTTTTAGCTCTTTACTTGGTCTAAAATGTCTGTTTTCAGAATTTTATGACTAAATAAGTTATAATACGTCCGATTCACACATAAAATGCAGAAATTGAACAAATACTTAAAATCGGAAATTAAGATTATTTCAAATTTTTAGCTCATAACTTGGTCTAAAATGTCTGTTTTCGACATTTTTTGACTAAATAAGTTATAATATGTCTAATCCTCACATAAAAATGCAGAAATTGAAAAAAAAACTTGAAATCGGAAAATAAGATTATTTCTAATTTTTAGCTCATAACTCGGTCTAAAATGTCTATTTTCAGAGTTTTATCACTAAATAAGATATAATATGTCCAATTCACACATAAAAGTGCAGAAATTGAAAAAAACTTTAAATCGGAAAATAAGATTATTTCATACTTTTTGCTCATAACTTGGTCTATAAATAAGATTATTTATAATTTTTAGCTCTTTACTTGGTATAAAATGTCTGTTTTCAGCATTTCATGAATAAATAAGTTATAATAGGTCCAATTCACTCATAAAAGAGCAGAAATTGAACAAAAACTTAAAATCGGAAATTACATTATTTCTAATATTTAGCTCTTAACTTGGTCTAAAATGTCTATTTTCAGAATTTTATGACTAAATAAGATATAATATGTCCAAATCACACATAAAAGTGCAGAAATTGAACAAAAACTTAAAATCGGAAAATAAGATTATTTCATATTTTTAGCTCATAACTTGGTCTAAAATGTCTGTTTTCGACATTTTATGACTAAATAAGTTATAATATGTCTTATCCTCACATAAAAGTGCAGAATTTGAACAAAAACTTGAAATCGGAAAATAAGATTATTTCTAACTTTTAGCTCATAACTTGGTCTAATATGTCTGTTTTCAACATTTTATGACTAAATAATAAATAAAATGTCCAAACCACACATAAAAGTGCAGAAATTGATCAAAAACTTAAAATCGGAAAATAAGATTATTTCTAATATTTAGCTCTTAACATGGTCTAAAATGTCTATTTTCAGAATTTTATGACTAAATAAGTTATAATATGTCCAAATCACACATAAAGGTGCAGAAATAGAAAAAAAACTTAAAATCGAAAAATAAGACTATTTCATATTTTTAGCTCATAACTTGGTCTAAAATGTCTGTTTTCGACATTTTATGACTAAATAAGTTATAATATGTCTGATCCTCACATAAAAGAGCAGAAATTGAACAAAAACTTAAAATCGGAGAATAAGATTATTTATAATTTTTAGCTCTTTACTTGGTCTAAAATGTCTGTTTTCAGCATTTCATGAATAAATAAGTTATATTAGGTCCAATTCACTCATAAAAGAGCAGAAATTGAACAAAAACTTAAAATCGGAAAATAAGATTATCTCGTATTTTTAGTTCATAACTTGGTCTAATATGTCTGTTTTCAACATTTTATGACTAAATAATTTATAATATGTCCTAACCACACATAAAAGTGCAGAAATTGAGCAAAAACTTAAAATCGGAAATTAGATTATTTCTAATATTTAGCTCTCAACTTGGTCTAAAATGTCTATATTCAGAATTTTATGACTAAATAAGTTATAATATGTCCAATCCACACATAAAAGTGCAGAAAATGAACAAAAACTTAAAATCGGAAAATAAGATTATTTTTAATTTTTAGCTCTTTACTTGGTCTAAAATGTCTCTTTTCAGCATTTCATGACTAAATAAATTATAATAAGTCCAATTCACACATAGAAGTGCAGAAGTTGAGCAAAAACTTAAAATCGGAAAATAAGATTATTTCTAATATTTAGCTCTTAACTTGGTCTAAAATGTCTATTTTCAGAATTTTATGACTAAATAATTTATAATATGTCCAAATCACACATAAAGGTGCAGAAATTGAACAAAAACTTAAAATCGGAAAATAAGACTATTTCATATTTTTAGCTCATAACTTGGTCTAAAATGTCTGTTTTCGACATTTTATGACTAAATAAGTTATAATATGTCCAATTCACACATAAAAGTGCAGAAATTGAACAAAAACTTAAAATCGGAAAATAAGATTATTTCATATTTTTAGTTCATAACTTGGTCTAATATGTCTGTTTTCAACATTTTATGACTAAATAATATATAATGTGTCCTAACCACACATAAAAGTGCAGAAATTGAACAAAAACTTAAAATCAGAGAATAAGATTATTTATAATTTTTAGCTCTTTACTTGGTCTAAAATGTCTGTTTTCACCATTTCATGACTAAATAAGTTATAATAAGTCCAATTCTCACATAAAAGTGCAGAAATTGAGCAAAAACTTAAAATCGGAAAATAAGATTATTTCTAATATTTAGCTCTTAACTTGGTCTAAGATGTCTATTTTCAGAATTTTATGACTAAATAAGTTATTATATGTCCAATTCACACGTCAAAGTGCAGAAATTGAACAAAAACTTAAAATCGGAAAATAAGATTATTTCATATTTTTTTTTAGCTCATAACTTGGTCTAAAATGTCCGTTTTCGACATTTTATGACTAAATAAGTTATAATATGTCCAATCCACACATAAAAGTGCAGAAATTGAGCAAAAACTTAAAATCGTAAAATAAGATTATTTCTAATATTTAGCTCTTAACTTGGTCTAAAATGTCTATTTTCAGAATTTTATGACTAAATAAGTTATAATATGTCCAAATCACACATAAAAGTGCAGAAATTGAACAAAAACTTAAAATCGGAAAATAAGATTATTTCATATTTTTAGCTCATAACTTGGTCTAAAATGTCTGTTTTCGACATTTTATGACTTAATAAGTTATAATATGTCCAATCCACACATAAAAGTGCAGAAATTGAGCAAAAACTTAAAATCGGAAAATAATATTATTTCATATTTTTAGTTCATAACTTGGTCTAAAATGTCTGTTTTCAACATTTTATGACTAAATAATAAATAATATGTCCTAACCAAACATAAAAGTGCAGAAATTGAGCAAAAACTTAAAATCGGAAAATAAGATTATTTCTAATATTTAGCTCTTAACTTGGTCTAAAATGTCTATATTCAGAATTTTATGACTAAATAAGTTATAATATGTCCAAATCACACATAAAGGTGCAGAAATTGAACAAAAACTTAAAGTCGAAAAATAAGACTATTTCATATTTTTAGCTCATAACTTGGTCTAAAATGTCTGTTTTCGACATTTTATGACTAAATAAGTTATAATATGTCTGATCCTCACATAAAAGTGCAGAAATTGAACAAAAACTTGAAATCGGAAAATAAGATTATTTCTAATTTTTAGCTCATATCTCGGTCAAAAATGTCTATTTTCAGAGTTTTATCAGTAAATAAGTTATATGTCCTAACCACACATAAAAGTGCAGAAATTGAGCGAAAACTTAAAATCGGAAAATAAGATTTTTTCTAATATTTAGTCTTAACTTGGTCTAAAATGTCTATTTTCAGAATTTTATGACTTAATAAGTTATAATATGTCCAATTCACACATAAAAGTGCAGAAATTGGACAAAAACTTAAAATCGGAAAATAAGATTATTTCATATTTTTAGCTCATAACTTGGTCTAAAATGTCTGTTTTCGACATTTTATGACTAAATAAGTTATAATATGTCCAATTCACACATAAAAGTGCAGAAATTGAACAAAAACATAAAATCGGAAAATAAGATTATTTCATACTTTTAGCTCATAACTTGGTCTAAAGTGTCTGTTTTCAGAATTTTATGACTAAATAAGTTATAATATGTCCAAATCACACATAAAGGTGCAGAAATTGAACAAAAACTTAAAATCGGAAAATAAGATTATTTTTAATTTTTAGCTCTTTACTTGGTCTAAAATGTCTCTTTTCAGCATTTCATGACTAAATAAATTATAATAAGTCCAATTCACACATAGAAGTGCAGAAGTTGAGCAAAAACTTAAAATCGGAAAATAAGATTATTTCTAATATTTAGCTCTTAACTTGGTCTAAAATGTCTATTTTCAGAATTTTATGACTAAATAAGTTATAATATGTCCAAATCACACATAAAGGTGCAGAAATTGAACAAAAACTTAAAATCGGAAAATAAGACTATTTCATATTTTTAGCTCATAACTTGGTCTAATATGTCTGTTTTCAACATTTTATGACTAAATAATATATAATGTGTCCTAACCACACATAAAAGTGCAGAAATTGAACAAAAACTTAAAATCGGAGAATTAGATTATTTATAATATTTAGCTCTTAACTTGGTCTAAGATGTCTATTTTCAGAATTTTATGACTAAATAAGTTATTATATGTCCAATTCACACATCAAAGTGCAGAAATTGAACAAAAACTTAAAATCGGAAAATAAGATTATTTCATATTTTTTTTTAGCTCATAACTTGGTCTAAAATGTCCGTTTTCGTCATTTTATGACTAAATAAGTTATAATATGTCCAATCCACACATAAAAGTGCAGAAATTGAGCAAAAACTTAAAATCGGAAAATAAGATTATTTCATATTTTTAGTTCATAACTTGGTCTAAAATATCTGTTTTCAACATTTTATGACTAAATAATATATAATATGTCCTAACCACACATAAAAGTGCAGAGATTGAGCAAAAACTTAAAATCGGAAAATAAGATTATTTCTAATATTTAGCTCTTAACTTGGTCTAAAATGTCTATTTTCAGAATTTTATGACTTAATAAGTTATAATAAGTCCAATTCACACATAAAAGTGCAGAAATTGAACAAAAACTTAAAATCGGAAAATAAGATTATTTATAATTTTTAGCTCTTTACTTGGTCTAAAATGTCTGTTTTCAGCATTTCATGAATAAATAAGTTATAATAGGTCCAATTCACTCATAAAAGAGCAGAAATTGAACAAAAACTTAAAATCGGAAAATAAGATTATCTCGTATTTTTAGTTCATAACTTGGTCTAATATGTCTGTTTTCAACATTTTATGACTAAATAATATATAATATGTCCTAACCACACATAAAAGTGCAGAAATTGCTTAAAATCGGAAATTAGATTATTTCTAATATTTAGCTCTCAACTTGGTCTAAAATGTCTATATTCAGAATTTTATGACTAAATAAGATATAATATGTCCAAATCACACATAAAGTGCAGAAATTGAACAAAAACTAGAAATCGGAAAATAAGATTATTTCTAACTTTTAGCTCATAACTTGGTCTAATATGTCTGTTTTCAACATTTTATGACTAAATAATATATAATATGTCCAAACCACACATAAAAGTGCAGAAATTGAGCAAAAACTTAAAATCGGAAAATAAGATTATTTCTAATATTTCAACTTGGTCTAAAATGTCTATTTTTAGAATTTTATGACTAAATAAGTTGTAATATGTCCAATTCACACATAAAAGTGCAGAAATTGAACAAAAACTTAAAATCGGAAAATAAGATTATTTCATACTTTTAGCTCATAATTTGGTCTAAAATGTCTGTTTTCAACATTTTATGACTAAATAAGTTATAATATGTCTAATCCACACATAAAAGTGCAGAAATTGAACAATAACTTTAAATCGGAAAATAAGATTCTTTCTTATTTTTTGCTCATAAACTTGGTCTAATATGTCTGTTTTCAACCTTTTATGGCTAAATAATAAATAAAATGTCCAAACCAAACATAAAAGTGCAGAAATTGATCAAAAACTTAAAATCGGAAAATAAGATTATTTCTAATATTTAGCTCTTAACATGGTCTAAAATGTCTATTTTCAGAATTTTATGACTAAATAAGTTATAATATGTCCAAATCACACATAAAGGTGCAGAAATTGAACAAAAACTTATAATCGAAAAATAAGACTATTTCATATTTTTAGCTCATAACTTGGTCTAAAATGTCTGTTTTCGACATTTTATGACTAAATAAGTTATAATATGTCTGATCCTCACATAAAAGTGCAGAAATTGAACAAAAACTTGAAATCGGAAAATAAGATAATTTCTAATTTTTAGCTTATAACTCGGTCTAAAATGTCAATTTTCAGAGTTTTATCAGTAAATAAGTTATATGTCCTAACCACACATAAAAGTGCAGAAATTGAGCAAAAACTTAAAATCGGAAAATAAGATTATTTCTAATATTTATCTCTTAACTTGGTCTAAAATGTCTATTTTCAGAATTTTATGACTTAATAAGTTATAATATGTCCAATTCACACATAAAAGTGCAGAAATTGAACAAAAACTTAAAATCGGAAAATAAGATTATTTATAATTTTTAGCTCTTTACTTGGTCTAAAATGTCTGTTTTCAGCATTTCATGAATAAATAAGTTATAATAGGTCCAATTCACTCATAAAAGAGCAGAAATTGAACAAAAACTTAAAATCGGAAAATAAGATTATCTCGTATTTTTAGTTCATAACTTGGTCTAAAATGTCAATTTTCAGAGTTTTATCAGTAAATAAGTTATATGTCCTAACCACACATAAAAGTGCAGAAATTGAGCAAAAACTTAAAATCGGAAAATAAGATTATTTCTAATATTTAGCTCTTAACTTGGCCTAAAATGTCTATTTTCAGAATTTTATGACTTAATAAGTTATAATATGTCCAATTCACACATAAAAGTGCAGAAATTGAACAAAAACTTAAAATCGGAAAATAAGATTATTTATAATTTTTAGCTCTTTACTTGGTCTAAAATGTCTGTTTTCAGCATTTCATGAATAAATAAGTTATAATAGGTCCAATTCACTCATAAAAGAGCAGAAATTGAACAAAAACTTAAAATCGGAAAATAAGATTATCTCGTATTTTTAGTTCATAACTTGGTCTAATATGTCTGTTTTCAACATTTTATGACTAAATAATATATAATATGTCCTAACCACACATAAAAGTGCAGAAATTGAGCAAAAACTTAAAATCGGAAATTAGATTATTTCTAATATTTAGCTCTCAACTTGGTCTAAAATGTCTATATTCAGAATTTTATGACTAAATAAGATATAATATGTCCAAATCACACATAAAGTGCAGAAATTGAACAAAAACTTGAAATCGGAAAATAAGATTATTTCTAACTTTTAGCTCATAACTTGGTCTAATATGTCTGTTTTCAACATTTTATGACTAAATAATATATAATATGTCCAAACCACACATAAAAGTGCAGAAATTGAGCAAAAACTTAAAATCGGAAAATAAGATTATTTCTAATATTTTAACTTGGTCTAAAATGTCTATTTTCAGAATTTTATGACTAAATAAGTTGTAATATGTCCAATTCACACATAAAAGTGCAGAAATTGAACAAAAACTTAAAATCGGAAAATAAGATTATTTCATACTTTTAGCTCATAATTTGGTCTAAAATGTCTGTTTTCAACATTTTATGACTAAATAAGTTATAATATGTCTAATCCACACATAAAAGTGCAGAAATTGAACAATAACTTCAAATCGGAAAATAAGATTCTTTCTTATTTTTGCTCATAAACTTGGTCTAATATGTCTGTTTTCAACCTTTTATGGCTAAATAATAAATAAAATGTCCAAACCACACATAAAAGTGCAGAAATTGATCAAAAACTTAAAATCGGAAAATAAGATTATTTCTAATATTTAGCTCTTAACATGGTCTAAAATGTCTATTTTCAGAATTTTATGACTAAATAAGTTATAATATGTCCAAATCACACATAAAGGTGCAGAAATTGAACAAAAACTTAAAATCGAAAAATAAGACTATTTCATATTTTTAGCTCATAACTTGGTCTAAAATGTCTGTTTTCGACATTTTATGACTAAATAAGTTATAATATGTCTGATCCTCACATAAAAGTGCAGAAATTGAACAAAACATTGAAATCGGAAAATAAGATAATTTCTAATTTTTAGCTTATAACTCGGTCTAAAATGTCAATTTTCAGAGTTTTATCAGTAAATAAGTTATATGTCCTAACCACACATAAAAGTGCAGAAATTGAGCAAAAACTTAAAATCGGAAAATAAGATTATTTCTAATATTTATCTCTTAACTTGGTCTAAAATGTCTATTTTCAGAATTTTATGACTTAATAAGTTATAATATGTCCAATTCACACATAAAAGTGCAGAAATTGAACAAAAACTTAAAATCGGAAAATAAGATTATTTATAATTTTTAGCTCTTTACTTGGTCTAAAATGTCTGTTTTCAGCATTTCATGAATAAATAAGTTATAATAGGTCCAATTCACTCATAAAAGAGCAGAAATTGAACAAAAACTTAAAATCGGAAAATAAGATTATCTCGTATTTTTAGTTCATAACTTGGTCTAAAATGTCAATTTTCAGAGTTTTATCAGTAAATAAGTTATATGTCCTAACCACACATAAAAGTGCAGAAATTGAGCAAAAACTTAAAATCGGAAAATAAGATTATTTCTAATATTTAGCTCTTAACTTGGCCTAAAATGTCTATTTTCAGAATTTTATGACTTAATAAGTTATAATATGTCCAATTCACACATAAAAGTGCAGAAATTGAACAAAAACTTAAAATCGGAAAATAAGATTATTTATAATTTTTAGCTCTTTACTTGGTCTAAAATGTCTGTTTTCAGCATTTCATGAATAAATAAGTTATAATAGGTCCAATTCACTCATAAAAGAGCAGAAATTGAACAAAAACTTAAAATCGGAAAATAAGATTATCTCGTATTTTTAGTTCATAACTTGGTCTAATATGTCTGTTTTCAACATTTTATGACTAAATAATATATAATATGTCCTAACCACACATAAAAGTGCAGAAATTGAGCAAAAACTTAAAATCGGAAATTAGATTATTTCTAATATTTAGCTCTCAACTTGGTCTAAAATGTCTATATTCAGAATTTTATGACTAAATAAGATATAATATGTCCAAATCACACATAAAGTGCAGAAATTGAACAAAAACTTGAAATCGGAAAATAAGATTATTTCTAACTTTTAGCTCATAACTTGGTCTAATATGTCTGTTTTCAACATTTTATGACTAAATAATATATAATATGTCCAAACCACACATAAAAGTGCAGAAATTGAGCAAAAACTTAAAATCGGAAAATAAGATTATTTCTAATATTTTAACTTGGTCTAAAATGTCTATTTTCAGAATTTTATGACTAAATAAGTTGTAATATGTCCAATTCACACATAAAAGTGCAGAAATTGAACAAAAACTTAAAATCGGAAAATAAGATTATTTCATACTTTTAGCTCATAATTTGGTCTAAAATGTCTGTTTTCAACATTTTATGACTAAATAAGTTATAATATGTCTAATCCACACATAAAAGTGCAGAAATTGAACAATAACTTCAAATCGGAAAATAAGATTCTTTCTTATTTTTGCTCATAAACTTGGTCTAATATGTCTGTTTTCAACCTTTTATGGCTAAATAATAAATAAAATGTCCAAACCACACATAAAAGTGCAGAAATTGATCAAAAACTTAAAATCGGAAAATAAGATTATTTCTAATATTTAGCTCTTAACATGGTCTAAAATGTCTATTTTCAGAATTTTATGACTAAATAAGTTATAATATGTCCAAATCACACATAAAGGTGCAGAAATTGAACAAAAACTTAAAATCGAAAAATAAGACTATTTCATATTTTTAGCTCATAACTTGGTCTAAAATGTCTGTTTTCGACATTTTATGACTAAATAAGTTATAATATGTCTGATCCTCACATAAAAGTGCAGAAATTGAACAAAACATTGAAATCGGAAAATAAGATAATTTCTAATTTTTAGCTTATAACTCGGTCTAAAATGTCTATTTTCAGAGTTTTATCAGTAAATAAGTTATATGTCCTAACCACACATAAAAGTGCAGAAATCGAGCAAAAACTTAAAATCGGAAAATAAGATTATTTCTAATATTTAGCTCTTAACTTGGTCTAAAATGTCTATTTTCAGAATTTTATGACTTAATAAGTTATAATATGTCCAATTCACACATAAAAGTGCAGAAATTGAACAAAAACTTAAAATCGGAAAATAAGATTATTTATAACTTTTAGCTCTTTACTTGGTCTAAAATGTCTGTTTTCAGAATTTTATGACTAAATAAGTTATAATACGTCCAATTCACACATAAAATGCAGAAATTGAACAAATACTTAAAATCGGAAATTAAGATTATTTCAAATTTTTAGCTCATAACTTGGTCTAAAATGTCTGTTTTCGACATTTTTTGACTAAATAAGTTATAATATGTCTAATCCTCACATAAAAATGCAGAAATTGAAAAAAAAACTTGAAATCGGAAAATAAGATTATTTCTAATTTTTAGCTCATAACTCGGTCTAAAATGTCTATTTTCAGAATTTTATGACTAAATAAGATATAATATGTCCAAATCACACATAAAAGTGCAGAAATTGAACAAAAACTTAAAATCGGAAAATAAGATTATTTCATATTTTTAGCTCATAACTTGGTCTAAAATGTCTGTTTTCGACATTTTATGACTAAATAAGTTATAATATGTCTGATCCTCACATAAAAGTGCAGAATTTGAACAAAAACTTGAAATCGGAAAATAAGATTATTTCTAACTTTTAGCTCATAACTTGGTCTAATATGTCTGTTTTCAACATTTTATGACTAAATAATAAATAAAATGTCCAAACCACACATAAAAGTGCAGAAATTGATCAAAAACTTAAAATCGGAAAATAAGATTATTTCTAATATTTAGCTCTTAACATGGTCTAAAATGTCTATTTTCAGAATTTTATGACTAAATAAGTTATAATATGTCCAAATCACACATAAAGGTGCAGAAATAGAACAAAAACTTAAAATCGAAAAATAAGACTATCTCATATTTTTAGCTCATAACTTGGTCTAAAATGTCTGTTTTCGACATTTTATGACTAAATAAGTTATAATATGTCTGATCCTCACATAAAAGTGCAGAATTTGAACAAAACATTGAAATCGGAAAATAAGATAATTTCTAATTTTTAGCTTATAACTCGGTCTAAAATGTCTATTTTCAGAGTTTTATCAGTAAATAAGTTATATGTCCTAACCACACATAAAAGTGCAGAAATCGAGCAAAAACTTAAAATCGGAAAATAAGATTATTTCTAATATTTAGCTCTTAACTTGGTCTAAAATGTCTATTTTCAGAATTTTATGACTTAATAAGTTATAATATGTCCAATTCACACATAAAAGTGCAGAAATTGAACAAAAACTTAAAATCGGAAAATAAGATTATTTATAACTTTTAGCTCTTTACTTGGTCTAAAATGTCTGTTTTCAGAATTTTATGACTAAATAAGTTATAATACGTCCAATTCACACATAAAATGCAGAAATTGAACAAATACTTAAAATCGGAAATTAAGATTATTTCAAATTTTTAGCTCATAACTTGGTCTAAAATGTCTGTTTTCGACATTTTTTGACTAAATAAGTTATAATATGTCTAATCCTCACATAAAAATGCAGAAATTGAAAAAAAAACTTGAAATCGGAAAATAAGATTATTTCTAATTTTTAGCTCATAACTCGGTCTAAAATGTCTATTTTCAGAATTTTATGACTAAATAAGATATAATATGTCCAAATCACACATAAAAGTGCAGAAATTGAACAAAAACTTAAAATCGGAAAATAAGATTATTTCATATTTTTAGCTCATAACTTGGTCTAAAATGTCTGTTTTCGACATTTTATGACTAAATAAGTTATAATATGTCTGATCCTCACATAAAAGTGCAGAATTTGAACAAAAACTTGAAATCGGAAAATAAGATTATTTCTAACTTTTAGCTCATAACTTGGTCTAATATGTCTGTTTTCAACATTTTATGACTAAATAATAAATAAAATGTCCAAACCACACATAAAAGTGCAGAAATTGATCAAAAACTTAAAATCGGAAAATAAGATTATTTCTAATATTTAGCTCTTAACATGGTCTAAAATGTCTATTTTCAGAATTTTATGACTAAATAAGTTATAATATGTCCAAATCACACATAAAGGTGCAGAAATAGAACAAAAACTTAAAATCGAAAAATAAGACTATTTCATATTTTTAGCTCATAACTTGGTCTAAAATGTCTGTTTTCGACATTTTATGACTAAATAAGTTATAATATGTCCAAACCACACATAAAAGTGCAGAAATTGAGCAAAAACTTAAAATCGGAAAATAAGATTATTTCTAATTTTTAGCTCATAACTCGGTCTGAAATGTCTATTTTCAGAGTTTTATCAGTAAATAAGTTATATGTGCTAACCACACATAAACGTGCAGAAATTGAGCAAAAACTTAAAATCGGAAAATAAGATTATTTCTAATATTTTCGATATTTTATGACTAAATAAGTTATAATATGTCTAATCCTCACATAAAAGTGCAGAAATTGAACAAAAACTTGAAATCGGAAAATAAGATTTTTTCTAAATTTCAGCACATAACTCGGTCTAAAATGTCTATTTTCAGAGTTTTATCACTAAATAAGTTATAATATGTCCAATTCATACTAAAAGCATAAGGAAATTAAGGAGGTGGATATTCATTTCGGTTTTTCTCGGTTTGTGTTGAATGAATTTTTTTGAATTTTTTTTTAAATGTTCTTTGAGGTAGGGAGCAGATGACCATTCGGTTTAGAATTCTTCATCCCTTACCTTACCATTTTTTAAATATAAAGGGTTGAAAAAAAAATGCAATTATTTTTTTTTGAGAGAACGAAAAGAGATATCGAAAAGATTCAAAAGCTGAAATATATCCTCAACGATGGGATTAAACATAAAAAATCGTCGGCTGCGCGAATCCCTTAGGAACCGCCACGTTTTGGAATAACTGGGAGGAGGTAAATTTTCGGTGCGAAAAACATGCTCAAACGGGACAATCTATGAAGCCATGAAAATATCTCAGAATTTTTTAATCCATTACAAAGCTGACAAAATCTGTCGTGTTATAAGCTAGGTTTTTTCTCAAATATCCCTTTAATAAGGGCGCTACGAGCGTTTAAAGTTGAGGGATGAAATTTCTGAATTTTATCACAAGTTTCAATCAAGTAAAAAACGTTCGAACTTGAAATTTTATATCTCGGTTATGTCCTAGAGGGTTGATTTTTTTTTTCAAAACATTATTTGGACATTTCTTAAACTTTCATTCGCTCATACTAGGGCTCTATCTCTAATATTTCGGGTAGCTCATCACTGGTCGAAAATAAGCTTGCTTCCTGCACACTTCTACAATATGAATTTTAATATCTCAAAAACGAAAAAAGATATTCAAAATTGGAAAAAACGTTCTTGATCGCTCTATTTTCTTTAATAAGTGTATGAAATTTCATCGTGATCGGATAATTCCTTCTATTTTTTTCAGAAATAAACATTTAATAATTAAGATTCTTTGTCAAATTGTCTTGCTACACTATTCAGACTTTGCCAGTTTGACTTCAAATATCTCTTAAAACGGTTTGAGATATTCTAAATCAGTAAAATCACCTCTAATTGATTGACATTTTTGAATCAGTCTACAAAATTTCATTGTCATCGAACAATTTCTTCTAATTATTTGGGAATTTTAAATATGATTATTATTATCGCTAAATAAGTTATAATATGTCCAATTCAGAAATAAAAGTGCAGAAATTGAAAAAAAAATTAAATCGGAAAATAAGATTATTTCATACTTTTAGCTCATAACTTGGTCTAAAATGTCTGTTTTCAACATTTTATGACTAAATAAGTTATAATATGTCCAATCCACACATAAAAGTGCAGAAATTGAACAAAAACTTAAAATCGGAAAATAAGATTATTTATAATTTTTAGCTCTTTACTTGGTCTAAAATGTCTGTTTTCAGAATTTTATGACTAAATAAGTTATAATACGTCCAATTCACACATAAAAGTGCAGAAATTGAACAAAAACTTAAAATCGGAAATTAAGATTATTTCAAATTTTTAGCTCATAACTTGGTCTAAAATGTCTGTTTTCGACATTTTTTGACTAAATAAGTTATAATATGTCTAATCCTCACATAAAAGTGCAGAAATTGAAAAAAAAACTTGAAATCGGAAAATAAGATTATTTCTAATTTTTAGCTCATAACTCGGTCTAAAATGTCTATTTTCAGAGTATTATCGCTAAATAAGTTAAAATATGTCCAATTCAGAAATAAAAGGACAGAAATTGAAAAAAAAAATCGGAAAATAAGATTATTTCATACTTTTAGCTCATAACTTGGTCTAAAATGTCTGTTTTCAACATTTTATGACTAAATAAGTTATAATATGTCCAATCCACACATAAAAGTGCAGAAATTGAACAAAAACTTATAATCGGAAAATAAGATTATTTATAATTTTTAGCTCTTTACTTGGTCTAAAATGTCTGTTTTCAGAATTTTATGACTAAATAAGTTATAATACGTCCAATTCACACATAATAGTGCAGAAATTGAACAAAAACTTAAAATCGGAAATTAAGATTATTTCAAATTTTTAGCTCATAACTTGGTCTAAAATGTCTGTTTTCGACATTTTTTGACTAAATAAGTTATAATATGTCTAATGCTCACATAAAAGTGCAGAAATTGAAAAAAAAACTTGAAATCGGAAAATAAGATTATTTCTAATTTTTAGCTCATAACTCGGTCTAAAATGTCTATTTTCAGAGTTTTATCACTAAATAAGTTATAATATGTCCAATTCACACATAAAAGTGCAGAAATTGAAAAAAACTTTAAATCGGAAAATAAGATTATTTCATACTTTCTGCTCACAACTTGGTCTATAAATAAAATTATTTATAATTTTTAGCTCTTTACTTGGTCTAAAATGTCTGTTTTCAGCATTTCATGAATAAATAAGTTATAATAGGTCCAATTCACTCATAAAAGAGCAGAAATTGAACAAAAACTTAAAATCGGAAAATAAGATTATCTCGTATTTTTAGTTCATAACTTGGTCTAATATGTCTGTTTTCAACATTTTATGACTAAATAATATATAATATGTCCTAACCACACATAAAAGTACAGAAATTGAGCAAAAACTTAAAATCGGAAATTAGATTATTTCTAATATTTAGCTCTCAACTTGGTCTAAAATGTCTATTTTCAGAATTTTATGACTAAATAATATATAATATGTCCAAATCACACATAAAAGTGCAGAAATTGAACAAAAACTTAAAATCGGAAAATAAGATTATTTCATATTTTTAGCTCATAACTTGGTCTAAAATGTCTGTTTTCAAAATTTTATGACTAAATAAGTTATAATATGTCCTAACCACACATAAAAGTGCAGAAATTGAGCAAAAACTTAAAATCGGAAATTAGATTATTTCTAATATTTAGCTCTTAACTTGGTCTAAAATGTCTATTTTCAGAATTTTATGACTAAATAATTTATAATATGTCCAAATCACACATAAAGGTGCAGAAATTGAACAAAAACTTAAAATCGGAAAATAAGACTATTTCATATTTTTAGCTCATAACTTGGTCTAAAATGTCTGTTTTCGACATTTTATGACTAAATAAGTTATAATATGTCCAATTCACACATAAAAGTGCAGAAATTGAACAAAAACTTAAAATCGGAAAATAAGATTATTTCATATTTTTAGTTCATAACTTGGTCTAATATGTCTGTTTTCAACATTTTATGACTAAATAATATATAATGTGTCCTAACCACACATAAAAGTGCAGAAATTGAACAAAAACTTAAAATCGGAGAATAAGATTATTTATAATTTTTAGCTCTTTACTTGGTCTAAAATGTCTGTTTTCACCATTTCATGACTAAATAAGTTATAATAAGTCCAATTCTCACATAAAAGTGCAGAAATTGAGCAAAAACTTAAAATCGGAAAATAATATTATTTCTAATATTTAGCTCTTAACTTGGTCTAAGATGTCTATTTTCAGAATTTTATGACTAAATAAGTTATTATATGTCCAATTCACACGTCAAAGTGCAGAAATTGAACAAAAACTTAAAATCGGAAAATAAGATTATTTCATATTTTTTTTTAGCTCATAACTTGGTCTAAAATGTCCGTTTTCGACATTTTATGACTAAATAAGTTATAATATGTCCAATCCACACATAAAAGTGCAGAAATTGAGCAAAAACTTAAAATCGGAAAATAAGATTATTTCTAATATTTAGCTCTTAACTTGGTCTAAAATGTCTATTTTCAGAATTTTATGACTAAATAAGTTATAATATGTCCAAATCACACATAAAGGTGCAGAAATTGAACAAAAACTTAAAATCGAAAAATAAGACTATTTCATATTTTTAGCTCATAACTTGGTCTAAAATGTCTGTTTTCGACATTTTATGACTAAATAAGTTATAATATGTCTGATCCTCACATAAAAGTGCAGAAATTGAACAAAAACTTGAAATCGGAAAATAAGATTATTTCATATTTTTTTTTAGCTCATAACTTGGTCTAAAATGTCCGTTTTCGACATTTTATGACTAAATAAGTTATAATATGTCCAATCCACACATAAAAGTGCAGAAATTGAGCAAAAACTTAAAATCGTAAAATAAGGTTATTTCTAATATTTAGCTCTTAACTTGGTCTAAAATGTCTATTTTCAGAATTTTATGACTAAATAAGTTATAAAATGTCCAAATCACACATAAAAGTGCAGAAATTGAACAAAAACTTAAAATCGGAAAATAAGATTATTTCATATTTTTAGCTCATAACTTGGTCTAAAATGTCTGTTTTCGACATTTTATGACTTAATAAGTTATAATATGTCCAATCCACACATAAAAGTGCAGAAATTGAGCAAAAACTTAAAATCGGAAAATAAGATTATTTCATATTTTTAGTTCATAACTTGGTCTAAAATGTCTGTTTTCAACATTTTATGACTAAATAATATATAATATGTCCTAACCACACATAAAAGTGCAGAAATTGAGCAAAAACTTAAAATCGGAAAATAAGATTATTTCTAATATTTAGCTCTTAACTTGGTCTAAAATGTCTATTTTCAGAATTTTATGACTAAATAAGTTATAATATGTCCAAATCACACATAAAGGTGCAGAAATTGAACAAAAACTTAAAATCGAAAAATAAGACTATTTCATATTTTTAGCTCATAACTTGGTCTAAAATGTCTGTTTTCGACATTTTATGACTAAATAAGTTATAATATGTCCAATCCACACATAAAAGTGCAGAAATTGAGCAAAAACTTAAAATCGGAAAATAAGATTATTTCATATTTTTAGTTCATAACTTGGTCTAAAATGTCTGTTTTCAACATTTTATGACTAAATAATATATAATATGTCCTAACCACACATAAAAGTGCAGAAATTGAGCAAAAACTTAAAATCGGAAAATAAGTTTATTTCTAATATTTAGCTCTTAACTTGGTCTAAAATGTCTATTTTCAGAATTTTATGACTAAATAAGTTATAATATGTCCAAATCACACATAAAGGTGCAGGAATTGAACAAAAACTTAAAATCGAAAAATAAGACTATTTCATATTTTTAGCTCATAACTTGGTCTAAAATGTCTGTTTTCGACATTTTATGACTAAATAAGTTATAATATGTCTGATCCTCACATAAAAGTGCAGAAATTGAACAAAAACTTGAAATCGGAAAATAAGATAATTTCTAATTTTTAGCTCATAACTCGGTCTAAAATGTCTATTTTCAGAGTTTTATCAGTAAATAAGTTATATGTCCTAACCACACATAAAAGTGCAGAAATTGAGCGAAAACTTAAAATCGGAAAATAAGATTTTTTCTAATATTTAGCTCTTAACTTGGTCTAAAATGTCTATTTTCAGAATTCTATGACTTAATAAGTTATAATATGTCCAATTCACACATAAAAGTGCAGAAATTGGACAAAAACTTAAAATCGGAAAATAAGATTATTTCATATTTTTAGCTCATAACTTGGTCTAAAATGTCTGTTTTCGACATTTTATGACTAAATAAGTTATAATATGTCCAATTCACACATAAAAGTGCAGAAATTGAACAAAAACATAAAATCGGAAAATAAGATTATTTCATACTTTTAGCTCATAACTTGGTCTAAAATGTCTGTTTTCAACATTTTTTGACTAAATAAGTTATAATATGTCCAATCCACACATAAAAGTGCAGAAATTGAACAAAAACTTAAAATCGGAAAATAAGATTATTTATAATTTTTAGCTCTTTACTTGGTCTAAAATGTCTGTTTTCAGCATTTCATGAATAAATAAGTTATAATAGGTCCAATTCACTCATAAAAGTGCAGAAATTGAGCAAAAACTTAAAATCGGAAAATAAGATTATTTCTAATATCTAGCTCTTAACTTGGTCTAAAATGTCTATTTTCAGAATTTTATGACTAAATAAGTTATAATATCTCCAATTCACACATAAAAGAGCAGAAATTGAACAAAAACTTAAAATCGGAAAATAAGATTATTTCATATTTTTAGCTCATAACTTGGTCTAAAATGTCTGTTTTCGACATTTTATGACTAAATAAGTTATAATATGTCAGATCCTCACATAAAAGTACAGAAATTGAAAAAAACTTGAAATCGGAAAATAAGATTATTTCTATCTTTGAGCTCATAACTTGGTCTAATATGTCTGTTTTCAACATTTTATGACTAAATAATATATATGTCCAAACCACACTTAAAAGTGCAGAAATTGAGCAAAAACTTAAAATCGGAAAATAAGATTATTTCTAATATTTTAACTTGGTCTAAAATGTCTATTTTCAGAATTTTATGACTAAATAAGTTATAATATGTCCAATTCACACATAAAAGTGCAGAAATTGAACAAAAACTTAAAATCGGAAAATAAGATTATTTCATATTTTTAGCTCATATACTTGGTCTAATATGTCTGTTTTCAACATTTTATGACTAAATAATAAATAAAATGTCCAAACCACACATAAAAGTGCAGAAATTGAGCAAAAACTTAAAATCGGAAAATAAGATTATTTCTAATATTTAGCTATTAACTTGGTCTAAAATGTCTATTTTCAGAATTTTATGACTAAATAAGTTATAATATGTCCAATTCACACATAAAAGTGCAGAAAGTGAACAAAAACTTAAAATCGGAAAATAAGATTATTTCATACTTTTAGCTCATAATTTGGTCTAAAATGTCTGTTTTCAACATTTTATGACTAAATAAGTTATAATATGTCTAATTCACACATATAAGTGCAGAAATTGAACAATAACTTAAAATCGGAAAATAAGATTATTTCTTATTTTTAGCTCATAAACTTGGTCTAATATGTCTGTTTTCAACCTTTTATGACTAAATAATAAATAAAATGTCCAAACCACACATAAAAGTGCAGAAATTGATCAAAACTTAAAATCGGAAAATAAGATTGTTTCTAATATTTAGCTCTTAACATGGTCTAAAATGTCTATTTCAGAATTTTATGACTAAATAAGTTATAATATGTCCAAATCACACATAAAGGTGCAGAAATTGAACAAAAACTTAAAATCGAAAAATAAGACTATTTCATATTTTTAGCTCATAACTTGGTCTAAAATGTCTGTTTTCGACATTTTATGACTAAATAAGTTATAATATGTCTGATCCTCACATAAAAGTGCAGAAATTGAACAAAAACTTGAAATCGGAAAATAAGATAATTTCTAATTTTAGCTCATAACTCGGTCTAAAATGACTATTTTCAGAGTTTTATCAGTAAATAAGTTATATGTCCTAACCACACACAAAAGTGCAGAAATTGAGCAAAAACTTAAAATCGGAAAATAAGATTATTTTATATTTTTAGCTCATAACTTGGTCTAAAATGTCTGTTTTCAGCATTTCATGAATAAATAAGTTATAATAGGTCCAATTCACTCATAAAAGTGCAGAAATTGAGCAAAAACTTAAAATCGAAAATAAGATTATTTCTAATATCTAGCTCTTAACTTGGTCTAAAATGTCTATTTTCAGAATTTTATGACTAAATAAGTTATAATATCTCCAATTCACACATAAAAGAGCAGAAATTGAACAAAAACTTAAAATCGGAAAATAAGATTATTTCATATTTTTAGCTCATAACTTGGTCTAAAATGTCTGTTTTCGACATTTTATGACTAAATAAGTTATAATATGTCAGATCCTCACATAAAAGTACAGAAATTGAAAAAAACTTGAAATCGGAAAATAAGATTATTTCTATCTTTTAGCTCATAACTTGGTCTAATATGTCTGTTTTCAACATTTTATTACTAAATAATATATATGTCCAAACCACACTTAAAAGTGCAGAAATTGAGCAAAAACTTAAAATCGGAAAATAAGATTATTTCTAATATTTTAACTTGGTCTAAAATGTCTATTTTCAGAATTTTATGACTAAATAAGTTATAATATGTCCAATTCACACATAAAAGTGCAGAAATTGAACAAAAACTTAAAATCGGAAAATAAGATTATTTCATATTTTTAGCTCATATACTTGGTCTAATATGTCTGTTTTCAACATTTTATGACTAAATAATAAATAAAATGTCCAAACCACACATAAAAGTGCAGAAATTGAGCAAAAACTTAAAATCGGAAAATAAGATTATTTCTAATATTTAGCTATTAACTTGGTCTAAAATGTCTATTTTCAGAATTTTATGACTAAATAAGTTATAATATGTCCAATTCACACATAAAAGTGCAGAAAGTGAACAAAAACTTAAATCGGAAAATAAGATTATTTCATACTTTTAGCTCATAATTTGGTCTAAAATGTCTGTTTTCAACATTTTATGACTAAATAAGTTATAATATGTTGTCTAATTCACACATATAAGTGCAGAAATTGAACAATAACTTAAAATCGGAAAATAAGATTATTTCTTATTTTTAGCTCATAAACTTGGTCTAATATGTCTGTTTTCACCTTTTTATGACTAAATAATAAATAAAATGTCCAAACCACACATAAAAGTGCAGAATTGATCAAAAACTTAAAATCGGAAAATAAGATTGTTTCTAATATTTAGCTCTTAACATGGTCTAAAATGTCTATTTTCAGAATTTTATGACTAAATAAGTTATAATATGTCCAAATCACACATAAAGGTGCAGAAATTGAACAAAAACTTAAAATCGAAAAATAAGACTATTTCATATTTTTAGCTCATACTTGTCTAAAATGTCTGTTTTCGACATTTTATGACTAAATAAGTTATAATATGTCTGATCCTCACATAAAAGTGCAGAAATTGAACAAAAACTTGAAATCGGAAAATAAGATAATTTCTAATTTTTAGCTCATAACTCGGTCTAAAATGACTATTTTCAGAGTTTTATCAGTAAATAAGTTATATGTCCTAACCACACACAAAAGTGCAGAAATTGAGCAAAAACTTAAAATCGGAAAATAAGATTATTTCTAATATTTAGCTCTTAACTTGGTGTAAAAATGTCTATTTTCAGAATTTTATGACTTAATAAGTTATAATATGTCCAATTCACACATAAAAGTGCAGAAATTGAACAAAAACTTAAAATCGGAAAATAAGATTATTTTATATTTTTAGCTCATAACTTGGTCTAAAATGTCTGTTTTCGACATTTTATGACTAAATAAGTATAATATGTCCAATTCACACATGAAAGTGCAGAAATTGAACAAAAACATAAAATCGGAAAATAAGATTATTTCATATTTTTAGCTCATAATTGGTCCAAAATGTCTGTTTTCGACATTTTATGACTAAATAAGTTATAATATGTCTTATCCTCACATAAAAGAGCAGAAATTGAACAAAAACTTGAAATCGGAAAATAAGATTTTTTCTAAATTTCAGCTCCTAACTCGGTCTAAAATGTCTATTTTCAGAGTTTTATCACTAAATAAGTTATAATATGTCCAATTCATACTAAAAGCATAAGGAAATTAAGGAGGTGGATATTCATTTCGGCTTTTCTCGGTTTGTGTTGAATGAATTTTTTTGAAATTTTTTTTTAAAATGTTCTTTGAGGTAGGAAGCAGATGACCATTCGGTTTAGAATTCTTCATCCATTACCATTTTTTAAATATAAAGGGTTGAAAAAAATGCAATTATTTTATTTTGAGAGAACGAAAAGAGATATCGAAAAGATTCAAAAGCTTAAAGATAGCTTCAACGATGGGATGAAAACGTTTTGGAATAACTGGGAGGAGGTAAATTTTCGGTGCGAAAAACATGCTCAAACGGGACATTCAATCAATCTATGAAGCCATGAAAATATCTCAGAATTTTTTAATCCATTACAAAGCTGACAAAATCTGTGGTGTATAAGCTAGGTTTTTTCTCAAATATCCCTTTAATAAGGGCGCTGCGAGCGTTTAAAGTTGAGGGATGAAATTTCTGAATTTTATCACAAGTTTCAATCAAGTAAAAAAACGTTCGAATTTGAAATTTATATCTCGGTTATGGTAGGTCCTAGAGGGTTGATTTTTTTTTCAAAACATTATTTGGACATTTCTTAAACTTTCATTCACTCATACTAGGGCTCTATCTCTAATATTTCGGGTAGCTCATCACTGGTCGAAATAAGCTTGCTTCCTGTACACTTCTACAATATGACTTTTATTATCTCAAAAACGAAAAAAGATATTCAAAATTGGAAAAAACGTTCTGATTGCTCTATTTTCTTTAATAAGTGTATGAAATTTCATCGTGATCGGATAATTCCTTCTATTTTTTTTCAGAAATAAACATTTGATAATTAAGATTCTTTGTCAAATTGTCTTGCTACACTATTCAGACTTTGCCAGTTTGACTTCAAATATCTCTTAAAACGGTTTGAGATATTCTAAATCAGTAAAATCACCTCTAATTGATTGACATTTTTGAATCAGTCTACAAAATTCATTGTCCATCGAACAATCTCTTCTAATTATTTGGGAATTTTAAATATGATTATTATTATCGCTAAATAAGTTATAATATGTCCAATTCAGAAATAAAGTGCAGAAATTGAAAAAAAAAAATCGGAAATAAGATTATTTCATACTTTTAGCTCATAACTTGGTCTAAAATGTCTGTTTTCAACATTTTATGACTAAATAAGTTATAATAAGTCCAATCCACACATAAAAGTGCAGAAATTGAACAAAAACTTAAAATCGGAAATAAGATTATTTATAATTATTAGCTCTTTACTTGGTCTAAAATGTCTGTTTTCAGAATTTTATGACTAAATAAGTTATAATACGCCCAATTCACACATAAAAGTGCAGAAATTGAACAAAAACTTAAAATCGGAAATTAAGATTATTTCAAATTTTTAGCTCATAACTTGGTCTAAAATGTCTGTTTTCGACATTTTTTGACTAAATAAGTTATAATATGTCTAATCCTCACATAAAAGTGCAGAAATTGAAAAAAAAAACTTGAAATCGGAAAATAAGATTATTTCTAATTTTTAGCTCATAACTGGGTCCTAAAATGTCTATTTTCAGAGTATTATCGGTAAATAAGTTAAAATATGTCCAATTCAGAAATAAAAGTGCAGAAATTGAAAAAAAAATCGGAAAATAAGATTATTTCATACTTTTAGCTCATAACTTGGTCTAAAATGTCTGTTTTCAACATTTTATGACTAAATAAGTTATAATATGTCCAATCCACACATAAAAGTGCAGAAATTGAACAAAAACATAAAATCGGAAATTAAGATTATTTCAAATTTTTAGCTCTTTACTTGGTCTAAAATGTCTGTTTCAGAATTTTATGACTAAATAAGTTGTAATACGTCCAATTTCACACATAAAAGTGCAGAAATTGAACAAAAACTTAAAATCGGAAATTAAGATTATTTCAAATTTTTAGCTCATAACTTGGTCTAAAATGTCTGTTTTCGACATTTTTTGACTAAATAAGTTATAATATGTCTAATCCTCACATAAAAGTGCAGAAATTGAAAAAAAAACTTGAAATCGGAAAATAAGATTATTTCTAATTTTTAGCTCATAACTGGGTCTAAAATGTCTATTTCAGAGTATTATCGGTAAATAAGTTAAAATATGTCCAATTCAGAAATAAATGTGCGGAAATTGAAAAGAAAATCGGAAAATAAGATTATATATAATTTTTAGCTCTTTACTTGGTCTAAAATGTCTGTTTTCAGAATTTTATGACTAAATATGTTATAATACGTCCAATTCACACATAAAACTGCAGAAATTGAACAAAAACTTAAAATCGAAATTAAGATTATTTCAAATTTTTAGCTCATAACTTGGGTCTAAAATGTCTGTTTTCGACATTTTTTGACTAAATAAGTTATATGTCTAATCCTCACATAAAAGTGCAGAAATTGAAAAAAAAACTTGAAATCGGAAAATAAGATTATTTCTAATTTTTAGCTCATACCTCGGTCAAAAATGTCTGTTTTCAGAGTTTTATCACTAAATAAGTTATAATATGTCCAATTCACACATAAAAGTGCAGATATTGAAAAAACTTTAAATCGGAAATAATATTATTTCATACTTTTTGCTCATAACTTGGTCTATAAATAAGATTTTCTATAATTTTTAGCTCTTTACTTGGTCTAAAATGTCTGTTTTCAGCATTTCATGAATAAATAAGTTAGAATAGGTCCAATTCACTCATAAAAGAGCAGAAATTGAACAAAAAACTTAAAATCGGAAAATAAGATTATCTCGTATTTTAGTTCATAACTTGGTCTAATATGTCTGTTTTCAACATTTTATGACTAAATAATATATAATATGTCCTAACCACACATAAAAGTGCAGAAATGAGCAAAAACTTAAAATCGGAAATTAGATTATTTCTAATATTTAGCTCTCAACTTGGTCTAAAATGTTCTATATTCAGAATTTTATGACTAAATAAGATATAATATGTCCAAATCACACATAAAGTGCAGAAATTGAACAAAAACTTGAAATCGGAAAATAAGATTATTTCTAACTTTTAGCTCATAACTTGGTCTAATATGTCTGTTTTCAACATTTTATGACTAAATAATATATAATATGTCCAAACCACACATAAAAGTGCAGAAATTGAGCAAAAACTTAAAATCGGAAAATAAGATTATTTCTAATATTTCAACTTGGTCTAAAATGTCTATTTTCAGAATTTTATGACTAAATAAGTTGTAATATGTCCAATTCACACATAAAAGTGCAGAAATTGAACCAAAAACTTAAAATCGGAAAATAAGATTAGTTCATACTTTTAGCTCATAATTTGGTCTAAAATGTCTGTTTTCAACATTTTATGACTAAATAAGTTATAATATGTCTAATCCACACATAAAAGTGCAGAAATTGAACAATAACTTCAAATCGGAAAATAAGATTCTTTCTTATTTTTTGCTCATAAACTTGGTCTAATATGTCTGTTTTCAACCTTTTATGGCTAAATAATAAATAAAATGTCCAAACCACACATAAAAGTGCAAAAATTGATCAAAAACTTAAAATCGGAAAATAAGATTATTTCTAATATTTAGCTCTTAACATGGTCTAAAATGTCTATTTTCAGAATTTTATGACTAAATAAGTTATAATATGTCCCAAATCACACATAGAGGTGCAGAAACTGAACAAAAACTTAAAATCTAAAAATAAGACTATTTCATATTTTTAGCTCATAACTTGGTCTAAAATGTCTGTTTTCGACATTTTATGACTAAATAAGTTATAATATGTCTGATCCTCACATAAAAGTGCAGAAATTGAACAAAAACTTGAAATCGGAAAATAAGATAATTTCTAATTTTTAGCTTATAACTCGGTCTAAAATATCAATTTTCAGAGTTTTATCAGTAAATAAGTTATATGTCCTAACCACACATAAAAGTGCAGAAATTGAGCAAAAACTTAAAATCGGAAAATAAGATTATTTCTAATATTTAGCTCTTAACTTGGTCTAAAATGTCTATTTTCAGAATTTTATGACTTAATAAGTTATAATATGTCCAATTCACACATAAAAGTGCAGAAATTGAACAAAAACTTAAAATCGGAAAATAAGATTATTTATAATTTTTAGCTCTTTACTTGGTCTAAAATGTCTGTTTTCAGCATTTTCATGAATAAATAAGTTATATTAGGTCCAATTCACTCATAAAAGAGCAGAAATTGAACAAAAACTTAAATCGGAAAATAAGATTATCTCGTATTTTTAGTTCATAACTTGGTCTAATATGTCTGTTTTCAACATTTTATGACTAAATAATATATAATATGTCCTAAACCACACATAAAAGTGCAGAAATTGAGCAAAAACTTAAAATCGGAAATTAGATTATTTCTAATATTTAGCTCTCAACTTGGTCTAAATGTCTATATTCAGAATTTTATGACTAAATAAGATATAATATGTCCAAATCACACATAAGTGCAGAAATTGAACAAAAACTTGAAATCGGAAAATAAGATTATTTCTAACTTTTAGCTCATAACTTGGTCTAATATGTCTGTTTTCAACATTTTATGACTAAATAATATATAATATGTCCAAACCACACATAAAAGTGCAGAAATTGAGCAAAAACTTAAAATCGGAAAATAAGATTATTTCTAATATTTCAACTTGGTCTAAAATGTCTATTTTCAGAATTTTATGACTAAATAAGTTGTAATATGTCCAATTCACACATAAAAGTGCAGAAATTGAACAAAAACTTAAAATCGAAAATAAGATTATTTCATACTTTTAGCTCATAATTTGGTCTAAAATGTCTGTTTCAACATTTTATGACTAAATAAGTTATAATATGTCTAATCCACACATAAAAGTGCAGAAATTGAACAATAACTTCAAATCGGAAAATAAGATTCTTTCTTATTTTTTTGCTCATAAACTTGGTCTAATATGTCTGTTTTCAATCTTTTATGGCTAAATAATAAATAAAATGTCCAAACCACACATAAAAGTGCAGAAATTGATCAAAAACTTAAAATCGGAAAATAAGATTATTTCTAATATTTAGCTCTTAACATGGTCTAAAATGTCTATTTTCAGAATTTTATGACTAAATAAGTTATAATATGTCCAAATCACACATAAAGGTGCAGAAATTGAACAAAAACTTAAAATCGAAAAATAAGACTATTTCATATTTTTAGCTCATAACTTGGTCTAAAATGTCTGTTTTCGACATTTTATGACTAATAAGTTATAATATGTCTGATCCTCACATAAAAGTGCAGAAATTGAACAAAAACTTGAAATCGGGAAAATAAGATAATTTCTAATTTTAGCTTATAACTCGGTCTAAAATGTCAATTTTCAGAGTTTTATCAGTAAATAAGTTATATGTCCTAACCACACATAAAAGTGCAGAAATTGAGCAAAAACTTAAAATCGGAAAATAAGATTATTTCTAATATTTAGCTCTTAACTTGGTCTAAAATGTCTATTTTCAGAATTTTATGACTTAATAAGTTATAATATGTCCAATTCACACATAAAAGTGCAGAAATTGAACAAAAACTTAAAATCGGAAAATAAGATTATTTATAATTTTTAGCTCTTTACTTGGTCTAAATGTCTGTTTTCAGCATTTCATGAATAAATAAGTTATAATAGGTCCAATTCACTCATAAAAGAGCAGAAATTGAACAAAAACTTAAAATCGGAAAATAAGATTATCTCGTATTTTTAGTTCATAACTTGGTCTAATATGTCTGTTTTCAACATTTTATGACTAAATAATATATAATATGCCCTAACCACACATAAAAGTGCAGAAATTGAGCAAAAACTTAAAATCGGAAATTAGATTATTTCTAATATTTAGCTCTCAACTTGGTCTAAAATGTCTATATTCAGAATTTTATGACTAAATAAGATATAATATGTCCAAATCACACATAAAGTGCAGAAATTGAACAAAAACTTGAAATCGGAAAATAAGATTATTCTAACTTTTAGCTCATAACTTGGTCTAATATGTCTGTTTTCAACATTTTATGACTAAATAATATATAATATGTCCAAACCACACATAAAAGTGCAGAAATTGAGCAAAAACTTAAAATCGGAAAATAGATTATTTCTAATATTTTAACTTGGTCTAAAATGTCTATTTCAGAATTTTATGACTAAATAAGTTGTAATATGTCCAATTCACACATAAAGTGCAGAAATTGAACAAAACTTAAAATCGGAAAATAAGATTATTTCATACTTTTAGCTCATAATTTGGTCTAAATGTCTGTTTTCAACATTTTAAGACTAAATAAGTTATAATATGTCTAATCCACACATAAAAGTGCAGAATTTGAACAATAACTTCAAATCGGAAATAAGATTCTTTCTTATTTTTTGCTCATAAACTTGTCTAATATGTCTGTTTTCAACCTTTTATGGCTAAATAATAAATAAAATGTCCAAACCACACATAAAAGTGCAGAAATTGATCAAAAACTTAAATCGGAAATAAGATTATTTCTAATATTTAGCTCTTAACATGGTCTAAAATGTCTATTTTTCAGAATTTTATGACTAAATAAGTTATAATATGTCCAAATCACACATAAAGGTGCAGAAATTGAACAAAAACTTAAAATCGAAAAATAAGACTATTTCATATTTTTAGCTCATAACTTGGTCTAAAATGTCTGTTTTCGACATTTTATGACTAAATAAGTTATAATATGTCTGATCCTCACATAAAAGTGCAGAAATTGAACAAAAACTTGAAATCGGAAAATAAGATAATTTCTAATTTTTAGCTTATAACTCGGTCTAAAATGTCAATTTTCAGAGTTTTATCAGTAAATAAGTTATATGTCCTAACACACACATAAAAGTGCAGAAATTGAGCAAAACTTAAAATCGGAAAATAAGATTATTTCTAATATTTAGCTCTTAACTTGGTCTAAAATGTCTATTTTCAGAATTTTATGACTTAATAAGTTATAATATGTCCAATTCACACATAAAAGTGCAGAAATTGAACAAAAACTTAAAATCGGAAAATAAGATTATTTATAATTTTTAGCTCTTTACTTGGTCTAAAATGTCTGTTTTCAGCATTTCATGAATAAATAAGTTATAATAGGTCCAATTCACTCATAAAAGAGCAGAAATTGAACAAAAACTTAAATCGGA
>CAUEHI010000491.1:0-22500 GCA_958507055.1 Crioceris asparagi
ATTCACACATAAAAGTGCAGGAAATTGAAAAAAACTTTAAATCGGAAAATAAGATTATTTCATACTTTTAGCTCATAACTTGGTCTAAAATGTGTGATTTCAACATTTTATGACTAAATAAGTTATAATATGTCCAATCCACACATAAAAGTGCAGAAATTGAACAAAAACTTAAAATCGGAAAATAAGATTATTTCATATTTTTAGCTCATAACCTGGTCTAATATGTCTGTTTTCAACATTTTATGACAAAATAAGTTATAATATGTCCAATCCACACATAAAAGTACAGAAATTGAACAAAAACTTAAAATCGGAAAATAAGATTATTTATAATTTTTAGCTCTTTACTTGGTCTTAAATGTCTGCTTTCAGCATTTCATGACCAAATAAGTTAAGCTCATAACTGGGTCTAATATGTCTGTTTTCAACCTTTTATGACTAAATAATATATAATATGTCCAAACCACACATAAAAGTGCAGAAATTGATCTAAAACTTAAAATCGGAAAATAAGATTATTTCTAATATTTAGCTCTTAACTAGGTCTAAAATGCCTATTTTTAGAATTTTATGACTAAATAAGTTATAATATGTCCAATTCACACATAAAAGTGCAGAAATTGAACAAAAACTTAAATCCGAAAATAAGATTATTTCATATTTTTAGCTCATAACTTGGTCTAAAATGTCTGTTTTCGACATTTATGACTAAATAAGTTATAATATGTCTAATCCTCACATAAAAGTGCAGAAATTGAACAAAAACTTAAAATCGGAAAATAACATTATTTCATATTTTTAGCTCATAACCTGGTCCAATATGTCTGTTTTCAACATTTTATGACAAAATAAGTTATAATATGTCCAATCCACACATAAAAGAACAGAAATTGAACAAAAACTTAAAATCGGAAAATAAGATTATTTATAATTTTTAGCTCTTTACTGGTCTTAAATGTCTGCTTTCAGCATTTCATGACCAAATAAGTTAAGCTCATAACTTGGTCTAATATGTCTGTTTGCAACCTTTTATGACTAAATAATATATAATATGTCCAAACCACACATAAAAGTGCAGAAATTGAGCAAAAACTTAAAATCGGAAAATAAGATTATTTCTAATATTTAGCTCTTAACTAGGTCTAAAATGCCTATTTTTAGAATTTTATGACTAAATAAGTTATAATATGTCCAATTCACACATAAAAGTGCAGAAATTGAACAAAAACTTAAAATCTGAAAATAAGACTATTTCATATTTTTAGCTCATAACTTGGTCTAAAATGTCTGTTTTCGACATATTATGACTAAATATGTTATAATATGTCCAATCCTCACATAAAAGTGCAGAAATTGAACAAAAACTTGAAATCGGAAAATAAGATTATTTCTAATGTTTAGCTCATAACTCGGTCTAAAATGTCTATTTTCAGACTTTTATCACTAAATATGTTATAATATGTCCAATTCACACATAAAAGTGCAGAAATTGAAAAAAAACTTTAAATCGGAAAATAAGATTATTTCATACTTTTAGCTCATAACTTGGTCTAAAATGTGTGTTTTCAACATTTTATGACTAAATAATATATAATATGTCCAAACCACAAATAAAAGTGCAGAAATTGAGCAAAAACTTAAAATCGGAAAATAAGATTATTTCTAATATTTATCTCTTAACTTGGTCTAAAATGTCTATTTTCAGAATTTTGTGACTAAATAAGATATAATATGTCCAATTCACAAATGAAAGTGAAGAAATTGAACAAAAACTTAAAATCGGAAAATAAGATTATTTTATATTTTTAGCTCATAACTTGGTCTAAAATGTCTGTTTTCGACATTTTATCACTAAATAAGTTATAATATGTCCAATCCACACATAAAAGTGCAGAAATTGAACAAAACCTTAAAATCGTTAAATCAGATTATTTATAATTTTTAGCTCTTTACTTGGTCTAAAATGTCTGTTTTCAGCATTTCATGACTAAATAAGTTATAATAAGTCCAATTCACACATAAAAGTGCAGAAATTGAGCAATAACTTAAAATCGGAAAATAATATTATTTCTAATATTTAGCTCTTAACTTGGTCTAAAATGTCTATTTTCAGAATTTTGTGACTAAATAAGATATAATATGTCCAATTCACAAATGAAAGTGAAGAAATTGAACAAAAACTTAAAATTGTAAAATAAGATTATCTCTAATTTTTAGCTCATAACTCGGTCTAAAATGTCTATTTTCAGACTTTTATCACTAAATAAGTTATAATATGTCCAATTCACACATAAAAGTGCAGAAATTGAAAAAAAACTTTAAATCGGAAAATAAGATTATTTCTAATATTTAGCTCTTAACTTGGTCTAAAATGTCTATTTTCAGAATTTTATGACTAAATAAGTTATAATATGTCCAATTCACACATAAAAGTGAAGAAATTGAACAAAAACTTAAAATCGGAAAATAAGATTATTTCATATTTTTAGCTCATAACTTGGTCTAAAATGTCTGTTTTCGACATATTATGACTAAATAAGTTATAATATGTCTAATCCTCACATAGAAGTGCAGAAATTGAACAAAAACTTGAAATTGGAAAATAAGATTATTTCTAATTTTTAGCTCATAACTCGGTCTAAAATGTCTATTTTCAGACTTTTATCACTAAATAAGTTATAATATGTCCAATTCACACATAAAAGTGCAGAAATTGAAAAAAAACTTTAAATCGGAAAATAAGATTATTTCTAATATTTAGCTCTTAACTTGGTCTAAAATGTCTATTTTCAGACTTTTATCACTAAATAAGTTATAATATGTCCAATTCACACATAAAAGTGCAGAAATTGAAAAAAAACTTTAAATCGGAAAATAAGATTATTTCTAATTTTTAGCTCATAACTCGGTCTAAAATGTCTATTTTCAGAATTTTATCAATAAATAAGTTATAATATGTCCAATCCACACATAAAGTGCAGAAATTGAACAAAAACTTAAAATCGTTAAATCAGATTATTTCTAATTTTTAGCTCATAACTTGGTCTAAAATGTATGTTTTCGACATTTTATGACTAAATAAGTTATAATATGTCCAACCCACATAAAAGTGCAGAAATTGAGCAAAAACTTAAAATCGGAAAATAAGATTATTTCTAATATTTAGCTCTTAACTTGGTCTAAAATGTCTATTTTCAGAATTTTATGACTAAATAAGTTATAATATGTCCAATTCACACATAAAAGTGAAGAAACTGAACAAAAACTTAAAATCGGATAATAAGATTATTTCATATTTTTAGCTCATACTTGGTCTAAAATGTCTGTTTTCGACATTTTATGACTAAATAAGTTATAATATGTCTAATCCTCACATAAAAGTGCAGAAATTGAACAAAAACTTGAAATTGGAAAATAAGATTATTTCTAATTTTTAGCTCATAACTCGGTCTAAAATGTCTATTTTCAGACTTTTATCACTAAATAAGTTATAATATGTCCAATTCACACATAAAAGTGCAGAAATTGAACAAAAACTTAAAATCGGAAAATAAGATTATTTCATATTTTTAGCTCATAACCTGGTATAATATGTCTGTTTTCAACATTTTATGACAAAATAAGTTATAATATGTCCAATCCACACATAAAAGTACAGAAATTGAACAAAAACCTAAAATCGGAAAATAAGATTATTTATAATTTTTAGCTCTTTACTTGGTCTTAAATGTCTGCTTTCAGCATTTCATGACCAAATAAGTTAAGCTCATAACTGGGTCTAATATGTCTGTTTTCAACCTTTTATGACTAAATAATATATAATATGTCCAAACCACACATAAAAGTGCAGAAATTGATCTAAAACTTAAAATCGGAAAATAAGATTATTTCTAATATTTAGCTCTTAACTAGGTCTAAAATGCCTATTTTTAGAATTTTATGACTAAATAAGTTATAATATGTCCAATTCACACATAAAAGTGCAGAAATTGAACAAAAACTTAAAATCCGAAAATAAGATTATTTCATATTTTTAGCTCATAACTTGGTCTAAAATGTCTGTTTTCGACATTTTATGACTAAATAAGTTATAATATGTCTAATCCTCACATAAAAGTGCAGAAATTGAACAAAAACTTAAAATCGGAAAATAAGATTATTTCATATTTTTAGCTCATAACCTGGTCTAATATGTCTGTTTTCAACATTTTATGACAAAATAAGTTATAATATGTCCAATCCTCACATAAAAGTACAGAAATTGAACAAAAACTTAAAATCGGAAAATAAGATTATTTATAATTTTTAGCTCTTTACTTGGTCTTAAATGTCTGCTTTCAGCATTTCATGACCAAATAAGTTAAGCTCATAACTTGGTCTAATATGTCTGTTTTCAACCTTTTATGACTAAATAATATATAATATGTCCAAACCACACATAAAAGTGCAGAAATTGAGCAAAAACTTAAAATCGGAAAATAAGATTATTTCTAATATTTAGCTCTTAACTAGGTCTAAAATGCCTATTTTTAGAATTTTATGACTAAATAAGTTATAATATGTCCAATTCACACATAAAAGTGCAGAAATTGAACAAAAACTTAAAATCCGAAAATAAGATTATTTCATATTTTTAGCTCATAACTTGGTCTAAAATGTCTGTTTTCGACATATTATGACTAAATATGTTATAATATGTCCAATCCTCACATAAAAGTGCAGAAATTGAACAAAAACTTGAAATCGGAAAATAAGATTATTTCTAATTTTTAGTTCATAACTCGGTCTAAAATGTCTATTTTCAGACTTTTATCACTAAATATGTTATAATATGTCCAATTCACACATAAAAGTGCAGAAATTGAAAAAAAACTTTAAATCGGAAAATAAGATTATTTCATACTTTTAGCTCATAACTTGGTCTAAAATGTGTGTTTTCAACATTTTATGACTAAATAATATATAATATGTCCAAACCACAAATAAAAGTGCAGAAATTGAACAAAAACTTAAAATCGGAAAATAAGATTATTTCTAATATTTATCTCTTAACTTGGTCTAAAATGTTTATTTTCAGAATTTTATTACTAAATAAGTTATAATATGTCCAATTCACACATAAAAGTGCAGAAATTGAACAAAAACTTAAAATCCGAAAATAAGATTATTTCATATTTTTAGCTCATAACTTGGTCTAAAATGTCTGTTTTCGACATATTATGACTAAATATGTTATAATATGTCCAATCCTCACATAAAAGTGCAGAAATTGAACAAAAACTTGAAATCGGAAAATAAGATTTTTTCTAATTTTTAGCTCATAACTCGGTCTAAAATGTCTATTTTCAGACTTTTATCACTAAATATGTTATAATATGTCCAATTCACACATAAAAGTGCAGAAATTGAAAGAAAACTTTAAATCGGAAAATAAGATTATTTTATACTTTTAGCTCATAACTTGGTCCAAATTGTGTGTTTTCAACATTTTATGACTAAATAATACATAATATGTCCAAACCACAAATAAAAGTGCAGAAATTGAGCAAAAACTTAAAATCGGAAAATAAGATTATTTCTAATATTTATCTCTTAACTTGGTCTAAAATGTCTATTTTCAGAATTTTATTACTAAATAAGTTATAATATGTCCAATTCACACATAAAAGTGCAGAAATTGAACAAAAACTTAAAATCTGAAAATAAGATTATTTCATATTTTTAGCTCATAACTTGGTCTAAAATGTCTGTTTTCGACATTCTATGACTAAATAAGTTATAATATGTCTAATCCTCACATAAAAGTGCAGAAATTGAACAAAACTTGAAATCGGAAAATAAGATTATTTCATATTTTTAGCTCATAACTCGGTCTAAAATGTCTATTTTCAGAGTTTTATCACTAAATAAGTTATAATATGTCCAATCCACACATAAAAGTGCAGAAATTGAACAAAAACTTAAAATCGTTAAATAAGATTATTTATAATTTTTAGCTCTTAACTTGGTCTAAAATGTCTATTTTCAGAATTTTATGACTAAACAAGTTATAATATGTCCAATTCACACATAAAAGTGAAGAAATTGAACAAAAACTTAAAATCGGAAAATAAGATTATTTCATATTTTTAGCTCATAACTTGGTCTAAAATGTCTGTTTTCGACATTGACATTTTATGACTAAATAAGTTATAATATGTCTAATCCTCACATAAAAGTGCAGAAATTGAACAAAAACTTAAAATCGTTAAATCAGATTATTTATAATTTTTAGCTCTTTACTTGGTCTAAAATGTCTGTTTTTCAGCATTTCATGACTAATTAAGTTATAATAAGTCCAATTCACACATAAAAGTGCAGAAATTGAGCAATAACTTAAAATCGGAAAATAATATTATTTCTAATATTTAGCTCTTAACTTGGTCTAAAATGTCTATTTTCAGAATTTTGTGACTAAATAAGATATAATATGTCCAATTCACAAACGAAAGTGAAGAAATTGAACAAAAACTTAAAATCGGAAAATAAGATTATTTCATATTTTTAGCTCATAACTTGGTCTAAAATGTCTGTTTTCGACATTTTATGACTAAATAAGTTATAATATGTCCAACCCACATAAAAGTGCAGAAATTGAGCAAAAACTTAAAATCGGAAAATAAGATTATTTCTAATATTTAGCTCTTAACTTGGTCTAAAATGTCTATTTTCAGAATTTTATGACTAAATAAGTTATAATATGTCCAATTCACACATAAAAGTGAAGAAATTGAACAAAAACTTAAAATCGGAAAATAAGATTATTTCATATTTTTAGCTCATAACTTGGTCTAAAATGTCTGTTTTCGACATTTTATGACTAAATAAGTTATAATATGTCTAATCCTCACATAAAAGTGCAGAAATTGAACAAAAACTTGAAATTGGAAAATAAGATTATTTCTAATTTTTAGCTCATAACTCGGTCTAAAATGTCTATTTTCAGACTTTTATCACTAAATAAGTTATAATATGTCCAATTCACACATAAAAGTGCAGAAATTGAAAAAAAACTTTAAATCGGAAAATAAGATTATTTCATACTTTTAGCTCATAACTTGGTCTAAAATGTGTGATTTCAACATTTTATGACTAAATAAGTTATAATATGTCCAATCCACACATAAAAGTGCAGAAATTGAACAAAAACTTTAAATCGGAAAATAAGATTATTTCATATTTTTAGCTCATAACCTGGTCTAATATGTCTGTTTTCAACATTTTATGACAAAATAAGTTATAATATGTCCAATCCACACATAAAAGTACAGAAATTGAACAAAAACTTAAATCGGAAAATAAGATTATTTATAATTTTTAGCTCTTTACTTGGTCTTAAATGTCTGCTTTCAGCATTTCATGACCAAATAAGTTAAGCTCATAACTGGGTCTAATATGTCTGTTTTCAACCTTTTATGACTAAATAATATATAATATGTCCAAACCACACATAAAAGTGCAGAAATTGATCTAAAACTTAAAATCGGAAAATAAGATTATTTCTAATATTTAGCTCTTAACTAGGTCTAAAATGCCTATTTTTAGAATTTTATGACTAAATAAGTTATAATATGTCCAATTCACACATAAAAGTGCAGAAATTGAACAAAAACTTAAAAGCCGAAATAAGATTATTTCATATTTTTAGCTCATAACTTGGTCTAAAATGTCTGTTTTCGACATTTTATGACTAAATAAGTTATAATATGTCTAATCCTCACATAAAAGTGCAGAAATTGAACAAAAACTTAAAATCGGAAAATAACATTATTTCATATTTTTAGCTCATAACCTGGTCTAATATGTCTTTTTCAACATTTTATGACAAAATAAGTTATAATATGTCCAATCCACACATAAAAGTACAGAAATTGAACAAAAACTTAAAATCGGAAAATAAGATTATTTATAATTTTTAGCTCTTTACTTGGTCTTAAATGTCTGCTTTCAGCATTTCATGACCAAATAAGTTAAGCTCATAACTTGGTCTAATATGTCTGTTTTCAACCTTTTATGACTAAATAATATATAATATGTCCAAACCACACATAAAAGTGCAGAAATTGAGCAAAAACTTAAAATCGGAAAATAAGATTATTTCTAATATTTAGCTCTTAACTAGGTCTAAAATGCCTATTTTTAGAATTTTATGACTAAATAAGTTATAATATGTCCAATTCACACATAAAAGTGCAGAAATTGAACAAAAACTTAAAATCCGAAAATAAGACTATTTCATATTTTTAGCTCATAACTTGGTCTAAAATGTCTGTTTTCGACATATTATGACTAAATATGTTATAATATGTCCAATCCTCACATAAAAGTGCAGAAATTGAACAAAAACTTGAAATCGGAAAATAAGATTATTTCTAATTTTTAGCTCATAACTCGGTCTAAAATGTCTATTTTCAGACTTTTATCACTAAATATGTTATAACATGTCCAATTCACACATAAAAGTGCAGAAATTGAAAAAAAAACTTTAAATCGGAAAATAAGATTATTTCATACTTTTAGCTCATAACTTGGTCAAAAATGTGTGTTTTCAACATTTTATGACTAAATAATATATAATATGTCCAAACCACAAATAAAAGTGCAGAAATTGAACAAAAACTTAAAATCGGAAAATAAGATTATTTCATATTTTTAGCTCATAACCTGGTCCAATATGTCTGTTTTCAACATTTTATGACAAAATAAGTTATAATATTTCCAATCCACACATAAAAGTACAGAAATTGAACAAAAACTTAAAATCGGAAAATAAGATTATTTATAATTTTTAGCTCTTTACTGGTCTTAAATGTCTGCTTTCAGCATTTCATGACCAAATAAGTTAAGCTCATAACTTGGTCTAATATGTCTCTTTGCAACCTTTTATGACTAAATAATATATAATATGTCCAAACCACACATAAAAGTGCAGAAATTGAGCAAAAACTTAAAATCGGAAAATAAGATTATTTCTAATCTTTAGCTCTTAACTAGGTCTAAAATGCCTATTTTAGAATTTTATGACTAAATAAGTTATAATATGTCCAATTCACACATAAAAGTGCAGAAATTGAACAAAAACTTAAAATCCGAAAATAAGATTATTTCATATTTTTAGCTCATAACTTGGTCTAAAATGTCTGTTTTCGACATATTATGACTAAATATGTTATAATATGTCCAATCCTCACATAAAAGTGCAGAAATTGAACAAAAACTTGAAATCGGAAAATAAGATTATTTCTAATTTTTAGCTCATAACTCGGTCTAAAATGTCTATTTTCAGACTTTTATCACTAAATATGTTATAATATGTCCAATTCACACATAAAAGTGCAGAAATTGAAAAATAACTTTAAATCGGAAAATAAGATTATTTCATACTTTTAGCTCATAACTTGGTCTAAAATGTGTGTTTTTAACATTTTATGACTAAATAATATATAATATGTCCAAACCACAAATGAAAGTGCAGAAATTGAGCAAAAACTTAAAATCGGAAAATAAGATTATTTCTAATATTTATCTCTTAACTTGGTCTAAAATGTCTATTTTCAGAATTTTATTACTAAATAAGTTATAATATGTCCAATTCACACATAAAAGTGCAGAAATTGAACAAAAACTTAAAATCTGAAAATAAGATTGTTTCATATTTTTAGCTCATAACTTGGTCTAAAATGTCTGTTTTCGACATTTTATGACTAAATATGTTATAATATGTCCAATTCACACATAAAAGTGCAGAAATTGAACAAAAACTTAAAATCCGAAAATAAGATTATTTCATATTTTTAGCCCATAACTTGGTCTAAAATGTCTGTTTTCGACATATTATGACTAAATATGTTATAATATGTCCAACCTCACATAAAAGTGCAGAAATTGAACAAAAACTTGAAATCGGAAAATAAGATTATTTCTAATTTTTAGCTCATATCTCGGTCTAAAATGTCTATTTTCAGACTTTTATCACTAAATATGTTATAATATGTCCAATTCACACATAAAAGTGCAGAAATTGAAAAAAAACTTTAAATCGGAAAATAAGATTATTTCATACTTTTAGCTCATAACTTGGTCTAAAATGTGTGTTTTCAACATTTTATGACTAAATAATTTATAATATGTCCAAACCACAAATAAAAGTGCAGAAATTGAGCAAAAATTTAAAATCGGAAAATAAGATTATTTCTAATATTTATCTCTTAACTTGGTCTAAAATGTCTATTTTCAGAATTTTATTACTAAATAAGTTATAATATGTCCAATTCACACATAAAAGTGCAGAAATTGAACAAAAACTTAAAATCTGAAAATAAGATTATTTCATATTTTTAGCTCATAACTTGGTCTAAAATGTCTGTTTTCGACATTTTATGACTAAATAAGTTATAATATGTCTAATCCTCACATAAAAGTGCAGAAATTGAACAAAAACTTGAAATCGGAAAATAAGATTATTTCTAATTATTAGCTCATAACTCGGTCTAAAATGTCTATTTTCAGAGTTTTATCACTAAATAAGTTATAATATGTCCAATCCACACATAAAAGTGCAGAAATTGAACAAAAACTTAAAATCGTTAAATAAGATTATTTATAATTTTTAGCTCTTTACTTGGTCTAAAATGTATGTTTTCAGCACTTCATGACTAAATAAGTTATAAAAAGTCCAATTCACACATAAAAGTGCAGAAATTGAGCAAAAACTTAAATCGGAAAATAAGATTATTTCTAATATTTAGCTCTTAACTTGGTCTAAAATGTCTATTTTCAGAATTTTATGACTAAACAAGTTATAATATGTCCAATTCACACATAAAAGTGAAGAAATTGAACAAAAACTTAAAATCGGAAAATAAGATTATTTCATATTTTTAGCTCATAACTTGGTCTAAAATGTCTGTTTTCGACATTTTATGACTAAATAAGTTATAATATGTCTAATCCTCACATAAAAGTGCAGAAATTGAACAAAAACTTGAAATTGGAAATAAGATTATTTCTAATTTTTAGCTCTTTACTTGGTCTAAAATGTCTGTTTTCAGCATTTCATGACTAAATAAGTTATAATAAGTCCAATTCACACATAAAAGTGCAGAAATTGAGCAATAACTTAAAATCGGAAAATAATATTATTTCTAATATTTAGCTCTTAACTTGGTCTAAAATGTCTATTTTCAGAATTTTGTGACTAAATAAGATATAATATGTCCAATTCACAAATGAAAGTGAAGAAATTGAGCAAAAACTTAAAATCGGAAAATAAGATTATTTCATATTTTTAGCTCATAACTTGGTCTAAAATGTCTGTTTTCGACATTTTATGACTAAATAAGTTATAATATGTCCAACCCACATAAAAATGCAGAAATTGAGCAAAAACTTAAAATCGGAAAATAAGATTATTTCTAATATTTAGCTCTTAACTTGGTCTAAAATGTCTATTTTCAGAATTTTATGACTAAATAAGTTATAATATGTCCAATTCACACATAAAAGTGAAGAAATTGAACAAAAACTTAAAATCGGAAAATAAGATTATTTCATATTTTTAGCTCATAACTTGGTCTAAAATGTCTGTTTTCGACATTTCATGACTAAATAAGTTATAATATGTCTAATCCTCACATAAAAGTGCAGAAATTGAACAAAAACTTGAAATTGGAAAATATGATTATTTCTAATTTTTAGCTCATAACTCGGTCTAAAATGTCTATTTTCAGACTTTTATCACTAAATAAGTTATAATATGTCCAATTCACACATAAAAGTGCAGAAATTGAAAAAAAACTTTAAATCGGAAAATAAGATTATTTCATACTTTTAGCTCATAACTTGGTCTAAAATGTGTGATTTCAACATTTTATGACTAAATAAGTTATAATATGTCCAATCCACACGTGAAAGTGCAGAAATTGAACAAAAACTTAAAATCGGAAAATAAGATTATTTCATATTTTTAGCTCATAACCTGGTCTAATATGTCTGTTTTCAACATTTTATGACAAAATAAGTTATAATATGTACAATCCACACATAAAAGTACAGAAATTGAACAAAAACTTAAAATCGGAAAATAAGATTATTTATAATTTTTAGCTCTTTACTTGGTCTTAGATGTCTGCTTTCAGCATTTCATGACCAAATAAGTTAAGCTCATAACTTGGTCTAATATGTCTGTTTTCAACCTTTTATGACTAAATAATATATAATATGTCCAAACCACACATAAAAGTGCAGAAATTGAGCAAAAACTTAAAATCCGAAAATAAGATTATTTCATATTTTTAGCTCATAACTTGGTCTAAAATATCTGTTTTCTACATATTATGACTAAATATGTTATAATATGTCCAATCCTCACATAAAAGTGCAGAAATTGAACAAAAACTTGAAATCGGAAAATAAGATTATTTCTAATTTTTAGCTCATAACTCGGTCTAAAATGTCTATTTTCAGACTTTTATCACTAAATATGTTATAATATGTCCAATTCACACATAAAAGTGCAGAAATTGAAAAAAAACTTTAAATCGGAAAATAAGATTATTTCATACTTTTAGCTCATAACTTGGTCTAAAATGTTTGTTTTCAACATTTTATGACTAAATAATATATAATATGTCCATACCACAAATAAAAGTGCAGAAATTGAGCAAAAACTTAAAATCGGAAAATAAGATTATTTCTAATATTTATCTCTTAACTTGGTCTAAAATGTCTATTTTCAGAATTTTATTACTAAATAAGTTATAATATGTCCAATTCACACATAAAAGTGCAGAAATTGAACAAAAACTTAAAACCCGAAAATAAGATTATTTCATATTTTTAGCTCATAACTTGGTCTAAAATGTCTGTTTTCGACATATTATGACTAAATATGTTATAATATGTCTAATCCTCACATAAAAGTGCAGAAATTGAACAAAAACTTAAAATCGGAAAGTGAGATTATTTCATATTTTTAGCTCATAACTTGGTCTAATATGTCTGTTTTCAACATTTTATGACTAAATAATATATAATATGTCCAGACCACACATAAAAGTGCAGAAATTGAACAAAAACTTAAAATCGGAAAATAAGATTATTTATAATTTTTAGCTCTTTACTTGGTCTAAAATGTCTGCTTTCAGCATTTCATGACTAAATAAGTTAAGCTCATAACTTGGTCTAATATGTCTGTTTTCAACATTTTATTACTAAATAATATATAATATGTCCAAACCACACATAAAAGTGCAGAAATTGAGCAAAAACTTAAAATCGGAAAATAAGATTATTTCTAATATTTAGCTCTTAACTAGGTCTAAAATACCTATTTTTAGAATTTTATGACTAAATAATTTATAATATGTCCAATTCACACATAAAAGTGCAGAAATTGAACAAAAACTTAAAATCGGAAAATAAGATTATTTCATATTTTTAGCTCATAACTTGGTCTAAAATGTCTGTTTTCGACATTTTATGACTAAATAAGTTATAATATGTCTAATCCTTACATAAAAGTGCAGAAATTGAACAAAAACTTGAAATCGGAAAATAAGATTATTTCTTATTATTAACTCATAACTCGGTCTAAAATGTCTATTTTCAGAGTTTTATCACTAAATAAGTTATAATATGTCCAATTCACACATAAAAGTGCTGAAATTGAAAAAAAACTCTAAATCGGAAAATAAGATTATTTCATACTTTTAGCTCATAACTTGGTCTAAAATGTCTGTTTTCAACATTTTATGACTAAATAAGTTATAATAGGTCCAATCCACACATAAAAGTGCAGAAATTGAACAAAAACTTAAAATCGGAAAATAAGATTATTTATTATTTTCAGCTCTTTACTTGGTCTAAAATGTCTGTTTTCAGCATTTCATGACTAAATAAGTTATAATATGTCCAATTCACACATAAAAGTGCAGAAATTGAACAAAAACTTAAAATCGGAAAATAAGATTATTTCATATTTTTAGCTCATAACTTGGTCTAAAATGTCTGTTTACGACATTTTATGACTAAATAAGTTTTAATATGTCTAATCCTCACATAAAAGTGCAGAAATTGAACAAAAACTTGAAATCGGAAAATAAGATTATTTCTAATTTTTAGCTCATAACTCGGTCTAAAATGTCTATTTTCAGAGTTTTATCACTAAGTAGGTTATAATATGTCCAATTCACACAAAAAAGTGCAGAGATTGAAAAAAACTTTAAATCGGAAAATAAGATTATTTCATACTTTTAGCTCATAACTTGGTCTAAAATTTCTGTTTTCGACATTTTATGACTAAATATGTTATAATATATCTAATCCTCACATAAAAGTGCAGAAATTGAATAAAAACTTGAAATCGGAAAATAAGATTATTTCTAATTTTTGGCTCATAACTCGGTCTAAAATATCTATTTTCAGAGATTTATCACTAAATAAGTTATAATATGTCCAATTCACACATAAAAGTGCAGAAATTGAAAAAAAAACTTTAAATCGGAAAATAAGATTTTTTCATACTTTTAGCTCATAACTTTTACTAAAATGTCTGTTTTCAAAATTTTATGACTAAATAAGTTATAATATGTCCAATCCACACATAAAAGTGCAGAAATTGAACAAAAACTTAAAATCGGAAAATAAGATTATTTCATATTTTTAGCTCATAACTTGGTCTAAAATGTCTGTTTTCGACATTTTATGACTAAATAAGTTATAATATGTCTAATCCTCACATAAAAGTGCAGAAATTGAACAAAAACTTAAAATCGGAAAATAAGATTATTTCATATTTTTAGCTCATAACCTGGTCTAATATGTCTGTTTTCAACATTTTATGACAAAATAAGTTATAATATGTCCAGTCCACACATAAAAGTGCAGAAATTGAACAAAAACTTAAAATCGGAAAATAAGATTATTTATAATTTTTAGCTCTTTACTTGGTCTTAAATGTCTGCTTTCAGCATTTCATGACAAAATAAGTTAAGCTCATAACTTGGTCTAATATGTCTGTTTTCAACATTTTATGGCTAAATAATATATAATATGTCCAAACCACACATAAAAGTGCAGAAATTTGGCAAAAACTTAAAATCGGAAAATAAGATTATTTCTAATATTTAGCTCTTAACTAGGTCTAAAATGCCTATTTTTAGAATTTTATGACTAAATAATTTATAATATGTCCAATTCACACATAAAAGTGCAGATATTGAACAAAAACTTAAAATCGGAAAATAAGATTATTTCATATTTTTAGCTCATAACTTGGTCTAAAATGTCTGTTTTCGACATTTTATGACTAAATAAGTAATAATATGTCTAATCCTTACATAAAAGTGCAGAAATTGAACAAAAACTTGAAATCGGAAAATAAGATTATTTCTTATTATTAGCTCATAACTCGGTCTAAAATGTCTATTTTCAGACTTTTATCACTAAATAAGTTATAATATGTCCAATTCACACATAAAAGTGCAGAAATTGGAAAAAAAACTTTAAATCGGAAAATAAGATTATTTCATACTTTTAGCTCATAACTTGCTCTAAAATGTCTGTTTTCAACATTTTATGACTAAATAAGTTATAATATGTCCAATCCACACATAAAAGTGCAGAAATTGAACAAAAACTTAAAATCGGAAAATAAGATTATTTCATATTTTTAGCTCATAACTTGGTCTAATATGTCTGTTTTCAACATTTTATGACTAAATAATATATAATATGTCCAAACCACAAATAAAAGTGCAGAAATTGAGCAAAAACTTAAAATCGGAAAATAAGATTATTTCTAATATTTAGCTCTTAACTTGGTCTAAAATGTCTATTTTCAGAATTTTATTACTAAATAAGTTATAATATGTCCAATTCACACATAAAAGTGCAGAAGTTTAACAAAAACTTAAAATCTGAAAATAAGATTATTTCATATTTATAGCTCATAACTTGGTCTAAAATGTCTGTTTTCGACATTTTATGACTAAATAAGTTATAATATGTCTTATCCTCACATAAAAGTGCAGAAATTGAACATAAACTTGAAATCGGAAAATAAGATTATTTCTAATTATTAGCTCATAACTCGGTCTAAAATGTCTATTTTCAGAGTTTTATCACTAAATAAGTTATAATATGTCCAATCCACACATAAAAGTGCAGAAATTGAACAAAAACTTAAAATCGGAAAATGAGATTATTTATAATTTTTAGCTCTTTACTTGGTCTAAAATGTCTTTTTTCAGCATTTCATGACTAAATAAGTTATAAAAAGTCCAATTCACACATAAAAGTGCAGAAATTGAACAAAAACTTAAAATCGGAAAATAAGATTATTTCATATTTTTAGCTCATAACTTGGTCTAAAATGTCTGTTTTCGACATTTTATGACTAAATATGTTATAATATGTCTAATCCTCACATAAAAGTGCAGAAATTGAACAAAAACTTGAAATCGGAAAATAAGATTATCTCTAATTTTTAGCTCATAACATGGTCTAAAATGTCTATTTTCAGAGTTTTATCACTAAAATCATCATCACCATCACCATCACCATCACCATCACCATCACCATCACACATCACCATCACCATCACCATCACCATCACCATCACCATCACCATCACCATCACCATCACCATCACCATCACCATCACCATCACCATCACCATCACCATCACCATCACCATCACCATCACCATCACCATCACCATCACCATCACCATCACCATCACCATCACCATCACCATCACCATCACCATCACCATCACCATCACCATCACCATCACCATCACCATCACAATCACCATCACCATCACCATCACCATCACCATCACCATCACCATCACCATCACCATCACCATCACCATCACCATCACCATCACCATCACCATCACCATCACCATCACCATCACCATCACCATCACCATCACCATCACCATCACCATCACCATCACCATCACCATCACCATCACCATCACCATCACCATCACCATCACCATCACCATCACCATCACCATCACCATCACCATCACCATCACCATCACCATCACCATCACCATCACCATCACCATCACCATCACCATCACCATCACCATCACCATCACCATCACCATCACCATCACCATCACCATCACCATCACCATCACCATCACCATCACCATCACCATCACCATCACCATCACCATCACCATCACCATCACCATCACCATCACCATCACCATCACCATCACCATCACCATCACCATCACCATCACCATCACCATCACCATCACCATCACCATCACCATCACCATCACCATCACCATCACCATCACCATCACCATCACCATCACCATCACCATCACCATCACCATCACCATCACCATCACCATCACCATCACCATCACCATCACCATCACCATCACCATCACCATCACCATCACCATCACCATCACCATCACCATCACCATCACCATCACCATCACCATCACCATCACCATCACCATCACCATCACCATCACCATCACCATCACCATCACCATCACCATCACCATCACCATCACCATCACCATCACCATCACCATCACCATCACCATCACCATCACCATCACCATCACCATCACCATCACCATCACCATCACCATCACCATCACCATCACCATCACCATCACCATCACCATCACCATCACCATCACCATCACCATCACCATCACCATCACCATCACCATCACCATCACCATCACCATCACCATCACCATCACCATCACCATCACCATCACCATCACCATCACCATCACCATCACCATCACCATCACCATCACCATCACCATCACCATCACCATCACCATCACCATCACCATCACCATCACCATCACCATCACCATCACCATCACCATCACCATCACCATCACCATCACCATCACCATCACCATCACCATCACCATCACCATCACCATCACCATCACCATCACCATCACCATCACCATCACCATCACCATCACCATCACCATCACCATCACCATCACCATCACCATCACCATCACCATCACCATCACCATCACCATCACCATCACCATCACCATCACCATCACCATCACCATCACCATCACCATCACCATCACCATCACCATCACCATCACCATCACCATCACCATCACCATCACCATCACCATCACCATCACCATCACCATCACCATCACCATCACCATCACCATCACCATCACCATCACCATCACCATCACCATCACCATCACCATCACCATCACCATCACCATCACCATCACCATCACCATCACCATCACCATCACCATCACCATCACCATCACCATCACCATCACCATCACCATCACCATCACCATCACCATCACCATCACCATCACCATCACCATCACCATCACCATCACCATCACCATCACCATCACCATCACCATCACCATCACCATCACCATCACCATCACCATCACCATCACCATCACCATCACCATCACCATCACCATCACCATCACCATCACCATCACCATCACCATCACCATCACCATCACCATCACCAATCACCATCACCATCACCATCACCATCACCATCACCATCACCATCACCATCACCATCACCATCACCATCACCATCACCACCACCATCACCATCACCATCACATCACCATGCACCATCACCATCACCATCACCATCACCATCACCATCACCATCACCATCACCATCACCATCACCATCACCATCACCATCACCATCACATCACCTTCACCATCACCATCACCATCACCATCACCATCACCATCACCATCACCATCACCATCACCATCACCATCACCATCACCATCACCATCACCATCACCTTCACCATCACCATCACCTCACCATCACCATCACCATCACCATCACTATCACCATCACCATCACCATCTACCATCACCATCACCATCACCATCACCATCACCATCACCATCACCATCACCATCACCATCACCATCACCATCACCATCACCATCACCATCACCATCACCATCACCATCACCATCACCATCACCATCACCATCATCCATCACCATCACCATCACCATCACCATCACCATCACCATCACCATCACATCACATCACCATCACCATCACCATCACCACACCATCACCATCACCATCACCATCACCATCACCATCACCATCACCATCACCATCACCATCACCATCACCATCACCATCACCATCACCATCACCATCACATCACCATCACATCATCACCATCACCATCACATCACCATCACCATCACCATCACCATCACCATCACCATCACCATCACCATCACCATCACCATCACCATCACCATCACCATCACCATCACCATCACCATCACCATCACCACACCATCACCATCACCATCACCATCACCATCACCATCACCATCACCATCACCATCACCATCACCATCACCATCACCATCACCATCACCATCACCATCACCATCACCATCACCATCACCATCACCATCACCATCACCATCACCATCACCATCACCATCACCATCACCATCACCATCACCATCCATCACCATCACCATCACCATCACCATCACCATCACCATCACCATCACCATCACCATCACCATCACCATCACCATCACCATCACCATCACCATCACCATCACCATCACCATCACCATCACCATCACCATCACCATCACCATCACCATCACCATCACCATCACCATCACCATCACCATCACCATCACCATCACCATCACCATCACCATCACCATCACCATCACCATCACCATCACCATCACCATCACCATCACCATCACCATCACCATCACCATCACCATCACCATCACCATCACCATCACCATCACCATCACCATCACCATCACCATCACCATCACCATCACCATCACCATCACCATCACCATCACCATCACCATCACCATCACCATCACCATCACCATCACCATCACCATCACCATCACCATCACCATCACCATCACCATCACCATCACCATCACCATCACCATCACCATCACCATCACCATCACCATCACCATCACCATCACCATCACCATCACCATCACCATCACCATCACCATCACCATCACCATCACCATCACCATCACCATCACCATCACCATCACCATCACCATCACCATCACCATCACCATCACCATCACCATCACCATCACCATCACCATCACCATCACCACACCATCACCATCACCATCACCATCACCATCACCATCACCATCACCATCACCATCACCATCACCATCACCATCACCATCACCATCACCATCACCATCACCATCACCATCACCATCACCATCACCATCACCATCACCATCACCATCACCATCACCATCACCATCACCATCACCATCATACCATCACCATCACCATCACCATCACCATCACCATCACCATCACCATCACCATCACCATCACCATCACCATCACCATCACCATCACCATCACCATCACCATCACCATCACCATCACCATCACCATCACCATCACCATCACCATCACCAACACATCACCATCACCATCACACCATCACCATCACCATCACCATCACCATCACCATCACCATCACCATCACCATCACCATCACCATCACCATCACCATCACCATCACCATCACCATCACCATCACCATCACCATCACCATCACCATCACCATCACCATCACCATCACCATCACCATCACCATCACCATCACCATCACCATCACCATCACCATCACCATCACCATCACCATCACCATCACCATCACCATCACCATCACCATCACCATCACCATCACCATCACCATCCATCACCATCACCATCACCATCACCATTACCATCACCATCACCATCACCATCACCATCACCATCACCATCACCATCACCATCACCATCACCATCACCATCACCATCACCATCACCATCACCATCACCATCACCATCACCATCACCATCACCATCACCATCACCATCACCATCACCATCACCATCACCATCACCATCACCATCACCATCACCATCACCATCACCATCACCATCACCATCACCATCACCATCACCATCACCATCACCATCACCATCACCATCACCATCACCATCACCATCACCATCACCATCACCATCACCATCACCATCACCATCACCATCACCATCACCATCACCATCACCATCACCATCACCATCACCATCACCATCACCATCACCATCACCATCACCATCACCATCACCATCACCATCACCATCACCATCACCATCACCATCACCATCACCATCACCATCACCATCACCATCACCATCACCATCACCATCACCATCACCATCACCATCACCATCACCATCACCATCACCATCACCATCACCATCACCATCACCATCACCATCACCATCACCATCACCATCACCATCACCATCACCATCACCATCACCATCACCATCACCATCACCATCACCATCACCATCACCATCACCATCACCATCACCATCACCATCACCATCACCATCACCATCACCATCACCATCACCATCACCATCACCATCACCATCACCATCACCATCACCATCACCATCACCATCACCATCACCATCACCATCACCATCACCATCACCATCACCATCACCATCACATCACCATCACCATCACCATCACCATCACCATCACCATCACCATCACCATCACCATCACCATCACCATCACCATCACCATCACCATCACCATCACCATCACCATCACCATCACCATCACCATCACCATCACCATCACCATCACCATCACCATCACCATCACCATCACCATCACCATCACCATCACCATCACCATCACCATCACCATCACCATCACCATCACCATCACCATCACCATCACCATCACCATCACCATCACCATCACCATCACCATCACCATCACCATCACCATCACCATCACCATCACCATCACCATCACCATCACCATCACCATCACCATCACCATCACCATCACCATCACCATCACCATCACCATCACCATCACCATCACCATCACCATCACCATCACCATCACCATCACCATCACCATCACCATCACCATCACCATCACCATCACCATCACCATCACCATCACCATCACCATCACCATCACCATCACCATCACCATCACCATCACCATCACACATCACCATCACCATCACCATCACCATCACCATCACCATCACCATCACCATCACCATCACCATCACCATCACCATCACCATCACCATCACCATCACCATCACCATCACCATCACCATCACCATCACCATCACCATCACCATCACCATCACCATCACCATCACCATCACCATCACCATCACCATCACCATCACCATCACCATCACCATCACCATCACCATCACCATCACCATCACCATCACCATCACCATCACCATCACCATCACCATCACCATCACCATCACCATCACCATCACCAGCACCATCACCATCACCATCACCATC
>CAUEHI010000491.1:27500-29658 GCA_958507055.1 Crioceris asparagi
ACCATCACCATCACCATCACCATCACCATCACCATCACCATCACCATCACCATCACCATCACCATCACCATCACCATCACCATCACCATCACCATCACCATCACCATCACCATCACCATCACCATCACCATCACCATCACCATCACCATCACCATCACCATCACCCACATCACCATCACCATCACCATCACCATCACCATCACCATCACCATCACCATCACCATCACCATCACCATCACCATCACCATCACCATCACCATCACCATCACCATCACCATCACCATCACCATCACCATCACCATCACCATCACCATCACCATCACCATCACCATCACCATCACCATCACCATCACCATCACCATCACCATCACCATCACCATCACCATCACCATCACCATCACCATCACCATCACCATCACCATCACCATCACCATCACCATCACCATCACCATCACCATCACCATCACCATCACCATCACCATCACCATCACCATCACCATCACCATCACCATCACCATCACCATCACCATCACCATCACCATCACCATCACCATCACCATCACCATCACCATCACCATCACCATAACCATCACCATCACCATCACCATCACCATCACCATCACCATCACCATCACCATCACCATCACCATCACCATCACCATCACCATCACCATCACCATCACCATCACCATCACCATCACCATCACCATCACCATCACCATCACCATCACCATCACCATCACCATCACCATCACCATCACCATCACCATCACCATCACCATCACCATCACCATCACCATCACCATCACCATCACCACTTTTATGTGAGGATTAGACATATTATAACTTATTTAGTCATAAAATGTCGAAAAGAGACATTTTAGACCAAGTTATGAGCTAAAAATATGAAATAATCTTATTTTCCGATTTTAAGTTTGCTTCAATTTCTGCACTTTTATGTGTGAATTGGACATATTATAACTTATTTAGTGATAATATTCTGAAAATAGACATTTTAGACCGAGTTATGAGCTAATAATTAGAAATAATCTTATTTTCCGATTTCAAGTTTTTGTTCAATTTCTGCACTTTTATGTGTGAATTGGACATATTATAACTTATTTAGTCATAAAATTCTGAAATAGACATTTTAGACCAAGTTAAGAGCTAAATATTAGAAATAATCTTATTTTCCAATTTTGAGTTTTTGCTCAATTTCTGCACTTTTATGTGTGGTTTGGACATATTATAATATTATTTAGTCATAAAATGTTGAAAACAGACATATTAGACCAAGTTTTGAGCTAAAAATATGAAATAATCTTATTCTCCGATTTTAAGTTTTTGTTCAATTTCTGCACTTTTATGTGTGGATAGGACATATTATAACTTATTTAGTCATAAAATGTTGAAAACAGACATTTTAGACCAAGTTATGAGCTAAAAGTATGAAATAATCTTATTTTCCGATTTAAAGTTTTTTTTCAATTTCTGCACTTTTATGTGTGAATTGGACATATTATAACTTATTTAGTGATAAAACTCTGAAAATAGACATTTTAGACCGTGTTATGAGCTAAAAATTAGAAGTAATCTTATTTTCCGATTTCAAGTTTTTGTTCAATTTCTGAACTTTTATGTGAGGATTAGACATATTATAACATATTTAGTCATAAAATGTCGAAAGCAGACATCTTAGACCAAGTTATGAGCTAAAAATATGAAATAATCTTAAATTCCGATCTTAAGTTTTTGTTCAATTTCTGCACTTTTATGTGTGAATTGGACATATTATAACTTATTTAGTCATAAAATTCTGAAAATAGACATCTTAGACCAAGTTAAGAGCTAAATATTAGAAATAATCTTATTTTCCGATTCTAAGTTTTTGCTCAATTTCTGCACTTTTATGTGTGGTTTGGACATATTATATATTATTTAGTCATAAAATGTTGAAAACATACATATTAGACCAAGTTATGAGCTAAAAATATGAAATAATCTTATTTGCCGATTTTAAGTTTTTGTTCAATTTCTGCACTTTTATGTATGGATTGGAAATATTATAAATTATTTAGTCATAAAATGTTGAAAACAGACATTTTAGACCAAGTTATGAGCTAAAAGTATGAAATAATCTTATTTTCCGATTAAAAGT